>VWPU01015782.1:0-146897 GCA_013398955.1 Callaeas wilsoni | reverse complement strand
CGGGGCCGCCCGGCAAGGCCGGAGGGTGCCGGCGGGGCTCCCCGGCCCGGCAGCCCGCCCCTCGCACGGGCAACCGCAGCCCCCCCGCCCGGCCTTTCCGCCGCACCCCGGCAATTTTCGGAGTTGGGCGGGAGCCGGGTGCCGAGTGACCTGATTACAGTTTAAACATCTGCTTTTAAAGCCATTTCTCTGTGGTGTACAAAGGCGCTTCTGCTTATTTTTCTCCCTGACTCCACAGCAACCTCTCGGCTCAAAGTAGTAGCTGTAACTTTTCACACACTGAGATGTTACCTACCTACCTATCTAGGACCGCTCTCTTTTTACGCCTTTATCCTTCCCTTTTAAACTCAAAGGCGTTTCACACACGAGATGCGAAACACTCGGAGAAGTTAGACAGATGAGCAGCTTTGAACGTTTAGCTGGCTACTCGCTGCAATACTTTGATTTTCCAAACTTTATCCACCGCATCTCTGACTCTGTAATGAAAGATGCACGACTGTGTTATCTTAAAGGCTCCCAAGGAAAATCCCTATATTCCTCTGTCCTGAAATAACTGGAAATGCCTCCTAATCCTGGAAACGTTACTGCAGATGTAACCAACGGGCAGTGCGAGGGGGCTGTCTATGATCAGTTCAGCAGTTTTCTCTCACGTGCCCGTGCTTTACCCCTGTGATTTTCTTTGCACTTGTACTTTGCTGGGCTCGACCCGAGAGACAAGGTGCCGGGGTATGTAAACTGATTCGACAGTGCTGAGGTCAGCATGGGGCAGTTACAGCAGGTACCACGCACACAGAGCCAGCATAACACAGCACCGTTATACAGCAAGTGCAATAGAAAACCACAAATGTTTCACGCCTTTTTAAGTGTACAGCCAATGTGTAATTCATAATATTGAGCAGACAGAAAGAAAGGGGAAAAAAAAGGTATTTTATAATGGCAGTGACATGTTTTCATCCCCAGAAAAGTTGTAATGAAAGTAACTACTTTTAAATACGGGCTTGCAAAAGTATTTTAAAGATACAACAACTAAACCAATGGGATTGAAATGAGTACTCTGTACTGACTTTGTGGGTGGCTCTGAAGTGGTGGCATTTCATTTAAAAAAGCAGGAGCCACAGAGAGCTCCCTAGAGATACTTCTGTGCAGGTAAGTGCACAGACAATACAGGTAGAACTGGAATCATCATGACCTTGTCCTTCAAATAAAATATCCCACAAAGGATTTAGTCCTTATAAGAAAGTACTCGAAGGATGAAAATGTAATTTGGACAAAATTCATTGTTACAAAATGCCTAGCTAGGCACACAGGAAAAATCAACCCTGAATTTATGCCAAATGCTGTAATTTTTGTTGCATAGTATACAAAATAGCATTTCTGCTAAACCAAAAGCAAATCTTACAGACTCAGGGTTTTACTTGCATTTTTTTTCTTTTGACTTACAGTCCTGTAACACAATATTTAAACTTATGTTTTGCGAAAGCTAATTTAAAGCACTATATTTTTGCACTACTACTTCATTCATTTGCAATACCTTTGCTAAATCCATTCATCTAGTACTAACTTGAACTTTTTCCTGCCCTCAAATACGCTGAGTTAAGATGCTGCTTTATTATAAATAGAAAGATAACATGATGCCTTCCTTGTGCAAAGCCCACTGCATAGACAACAAAAGTCAACTACTTATTGATACACATTTGAAGTTCAGAGTAAGTTACTTTGGTGCTCTTAACTTGGACATCACTGAAGCGGCATTACCAGGCTTACCAAAATTTAATTAAATTTCAGTCTTCAGAGTTTAAGTTAATTTGAAAAGTGTGCAGGCACATTTGAGGTAGAGCTTTGCAGGAAACTGTCTTCCTAATGTCAACTATTAAATGTGACTAAACTCTCCAAAATCACACTGCAGCCATTCCTTACTCTTTTGGATTTCCAGTAAGCTCACTATTTCAGTAGAGAAAGAACAAAAGGGTATGCTTTCCTCATCAACTTAGAGATACTTTTCTTTCTTTTTTTCAGATGCGACCATCAGTAAATCTTTTTGGACAGTAGGTGTTACTGAAAGAGCAGGACGTCCTCTGATGTGAGACATGCCGGCTCCTGCACTAATCTGCCAGTAACTCCAAAAGACGACACACATTCTAGACATTGTCACGTTCTTTGCAAACTTCTTAAACTGTTCTTAACGTGTCCTTCCGTACTCGAAGGGTAACTCGGGCTTTGCCAGGCTTATCGGCGTTTTCTGCTTCCAGAACTCCACGCTCTTTAGGATACTCGCACGTCTGAAAAAAACCAGATCTCAAGATCTCTGCATTGTCAACGGTCCTGGATCTACAGCTCATGGAGGAAGAAATTGTTTCTAACCATCCATTTTCCTTCTGGGTAAGAGTCAAGATGCACTTTAATGCAGCTAGGTAGGGATTGCCTCTACGTAACGGAAACAACTAGCCGCATTACCCTGCGTCAGGATACTTCATAATCACAACTCTAATTTAAAAAAAAAAAAAAAAAAAGTACTCCTTTCGACTCAGTCTTGCTGGTTGGTCATCACACGGCAACAACTGTCCCCGCTAGTTCGCGCGGTCAGCTCCGCGTCTCCTGCTCCCGTGCAAGCCCCGCCAAGGGACGGAGTTCGCAGTCGCTCGAGCGGCCGCTTTCGAGCTGTCGGCGGAGCCGCCTCGCTTCCCTCCCCGGCTGCCCGGGCGGGACGGCTGAGCCCGCGCAGCCCCCGCGCAGCCCCCGCGCCGCGCCGAGCGCGGACCGCGGCGGGGCCGGGTCAGAAGGTGACGAGCCGGCCGTGACCACGCTCTGCCCTAAGCCCCGGAGAGAACCGCACCGCTCCTCTGTGGGAACGGGAAACTTCGGGAAGAAAGCGCCGCCCCGGCGTCAGGGGGTAGCCCCAGTGCGCGGGGGCGCAGAGTGACGGACTGGAGCGGCTGAGGACACGCGGAGCTGCGCTGGGCTCGCTCTCTCCGCGCTGGGCTCGCTCTCTCCGCGGGAAGGGCTGCGCTGGCTCGTCCGTCTCACCGCCAGCAGCGGATCGAGAGGCACTTTTTTCCCCGACTATCGAGTTGCGGTAAAATTGTAAAACAAATATTCTAATCTGATCACTGACAAAGCCATAAAATTAAATAGCTGTCTGCAGAGGGAAATATGTCTTAATTACCTTAATTAAAGCAAGATAGGGCCTTACACACGTTCATTTTGAAGCCACTAAATGTACTGATTATCATACAAATCAACCTTTAAATGGGGGTCATGCTTTTCCACTACATTAGTTTGTGTTCCACTGCATAAAACAAAGCTATATGGGAAGCTGACCTCTGGTGAAAATGATGCACTTCAGCTGCACAAAACTGCTGACCCTCTTCATTGGGTCCTTAGGAAAGAACCTGAAGGAGTTTGCATACGATTTGGAATACGAAAATGCCTTTCATATTGTGTTAACACTGCATTAGGAACTACTGCCTGAGCTAAACTTATGGCCTTAAACCGAAGCACATAATCATTTTAATCACCTTGTATTCACAAGTAGGAGCCATCACAAAGCGCCGTTATTGCCATCATTGTGTGAGTTAGTACACAAGGCCATGAAAAATGTAAGATTTGTGCTTGCTGGTATAATACCTTCCCAGCAACTATAGCTGGGGGTAACTATCCATATTTTCCTTTAACAGGAGGAATGCAGAATATTTACAGCAATTCAGAAATCAATATACAAACCTTATATGTACATACAGAAGTTTATGTAATTAAGTAACATTCAGAATTTATGATTTTTACAAGAAGGAGGCCTTGTTTTACCTGAGCTTCATAGTCATAATTAACATTTTTGTTTTCCTTTCTAGCTTTCTAGCTAAAAGACACATTTACAAAACAATAAGAAATTCCACCAGAAAATTGTTCAAATTTAGGAAATGTACAGAAAAGATGATTTCAAGAAAAGCACTTTGCACGAGGTAAAAAGAAACCAAAAGTGCTTTTCTGTTATCTGGTTCTTTTCTTTTTTTCTTCTCCTGTGCCATATACTCCTTCTAGCAGAAGACATCACTAACAAATGCAGTCTGGGAAAAATACCTCTCTAACCAAAAGCTCTAATAGCAATCTGCTATTTTATTGTGATAATTTGGATGTTAATTGCTCTGATGTGCTGAAACAAAGATTTTAATAAAATACTACTAGTTTTAAAAAAAATCTTAGGCTGTTAGTAGTAAAATATGTTGTATTTAAGATGACTGCTTTCATTCCTGGAAGACAAGAGTTCAGGCAGTGGAGTGGTAACAATCTGTGTTTGTTCCTGTCTGCTCAGGAGAACTGTTTCTAATTGATCTGGCATGGAATTTAGTTGGAAATGTGTATATTGCAACCTAAGCACAGTCCCTGTATGCTTTGTAAAGTGATCACCATATGGGCCTTATTTGAAACATTTGAAGGTTTTAGCTGTTAACCTTATTTAAATTGTGCTATAAATTCAACTCTCTGAGCTGAAAAATATACGTAACTATGTGTATGTATATCTATCTATATATGAATACATGTCTGTATGAATACAGACATACATACACACACATATGCATAAACATATCTACAGCCATATGTACACACCGACCATTTTCGATATCATGAACATGTGTCAGTTATGTGCATATTATTACTTATTAATAAAGGTACTAGTTACATATTTAGAAAATCTGTTGAGTGGAAATATTGTTCTGAAACAGATGTGGCTGATGTTACAGAGTCATTATCTGTAGAAGCAATTTTAATATTTGGGAATAATTTTGTATTCATTTTTTGTGAAAACAATGTGCTCAGATCTATTTCCACACATCAGAATATTTTTTAACCACCATTCTGATGTCACAGAGATTTAACTAGGAAAGCCCAGATAAGCTAAGAGGAAAACTGTCTGAAGTTCCTTCCCAGAAAACTCTTAGGAGAAAATGGTTAACTGTGATTCTTTCAATCGTAGGGCCAATTATCAAATTTTAACCCTCAAAAATCTTAATAGTGACTTCTTCTTCTTGAATGTAAAATGAATGGCTAAGCTTTGTTACAGGTAATAGCGCTAAGTTATGAATGCTGATGGCCTTCTTGTACAGCCTTAAATTACATTGAAAAAGATACAGTTTCTTTAATTAAAAAAGCTGCACTGAACTAATCCCTCTAGCCGAAAAAAGAAAAGTTTTAAGCAATCTCTTTCTGCTCTGGGAGAGAAAAGCAGACAATACCATAACAGATCAGAAACATAAGCTATAGTGTGCAGCCAGGAGCACAGCAGGGAACTGAATACTGCTCCGACTGTGTCATTTTTTAATCCCCCATCCCAGTTTTCCCCGTCTGACCTCATGCTGAGATGAAGTTATCACAGAAGACAGCTTTACTCTTACCAATGAATCCAACCCTGGATCTGTATTATCCTCAGCAGATCAAAACACCGCTTTCATCAAATAGCATTATCTGCATAAAAGGCATGCAATTGCCTGATAATTTCACCCAAACTATGCTATTCATTTAAAGGACAAGAAGAGAAATGTAATTCATTCCTTTTTTTCCCCCTGGAAAAGCTAACTTATACTTCACTCATGGGAACTTTTCTTTTTTTAACATGAGATCTCAAGAAGAGGTCCATTAAAAGTTTCCCTCTGGTTTACAATTAATTGTTAGAGTACCCCTGTGCCGTGTGAGTGACACAAGTGTAGTTATGCAGAAAACTGGCAGGGAGAATTCACAAAGATTGCTGTAGCCATGATACTGATTCCGTTAGCCATGGTCCTGCTAACCCTAATAATCAAATCATAAATGGCATAATTGTAGCAGCCTACAAATAAATAGTAGCTGAAAGTGTTTACAGGACTTTGCTACAAATGGAAATTCAAAGTCTAATAATTCTGCCCTAGCTCAGAAAGGCTGCACCACAAGATCCTGAAATATCTTCACTAATGTATGCGTTGTTTATAAAAAACATGTACATATATTAAAAAATCATGCTGGTGCCTTCTCTTCCAGAAAGGAAAGCACACAATACTGTGGCTCATTGGTTTTATTGATACACACGAAACATTAAAGTCATGACAGAGGTGGGGCAGATCGCTCCAAGTGAGCGCTGTTACCACACCTATTGTATTTGGACTACCACACTTACGCTGCTTGTTAAACTATTTTGGTATTCGTCTGCTTGTAAAGGGCTCATGCATATCTCTTCCAACATACCAAACCCCTCAAACTAAAAATAATGTGTTCTTTTTCAATTTTGTTTTTGTTTTCTATTACTTGTTTGAAAGAGTAAAGATACTTTTGTGTTGAAATCTTGCATTTTCTAGGTTGTTGGGAAGAGGTTTTCTTGTTTCCTGAATAGCAATGTGGATGTTCATGACCAGAAATAAGCACTGATTTGGATCTGGCAGAGGGAATTCTCCTTTTCTTTTTCTCAAAGTACAAAGGCCTTGGTATGTCATGGGACTGCAAATGCTAAACTGAGTACTTGTTGTGGCCTAAATATTGCCTACTCCATACAATACCAGTTACTTTTCTTTAAGACCACTGGACAGGTACTGTCCTCTATTCAGAGGATAATTTTTTTTTTTCCCTCAGCATGTCTTTGATACTTTTTAAAACAGGAGTTCTTTGAAGTGGCTCAGAGGTTTGGAATCACAGGACCTGCCTCAGAAGAGCTGGATTATTGAGCCTTACACAGGCACATCACACATTTACCATGGGGCTACAACCTCTCTGTGTACACACAGACCCTATGAAACTTTATACTATAAAAAAATACCAGTTAAGTTCACAATTTTTCTGGGTCTTTTCAGCTTAAAGATAGAACCCTTTTTTCCCCTTGATTTAACAAAAGCTTCAGACGTTTAAGGGCTTCTTTATAAAATTAAAAAATATAAACATATATATTCACTTTATCTGCCAAGTGTTATCGTACTTTTTAGTGAAAACACTTTTCTGTCATAACTTATGGAGGATTCTGAAGAAGGAACTCTGTATCTGAAAGCTTGTGTCCTTTTTCCAACTGTATGAGGTAATCAGAAAAAATAACTGTGGTTTTCCTTGTTTTACATAACTACTTCTCATATATTCTCAGAACATCTCACTTATGGCAATATAAATGGTGTATTATTACTAAGGATTAATGTATGCAAGTACATTTGGGTTTGGATCTGTGTTCATCAGCATTATTTCCTATTCAAACCTTGTTTGTAGGGTTTATTATGTGTTTCCACGGCAACGGAATGTAATTTCTTATTGAAAGATTTTTTTTTTTAAAATTTGTTGTTGTTGTTGAAATGGGTTGTACCCCTAGGCATTCAAACCAAGGCACTCTTGTGGGAAAGAAAAGAGCATGGGCTGAAAATGCTGATTTCCTGTATTGATATGGTATTATGCTACATATGTTGGTATAATCACCTGTGGTGCCCCACAGGCTGTTAACAACTATGGGGTCTTCTTTCCATTCATGAAAAGCAGGGCAATCTGAGGATGGAGGAACTTAGGAAAAGGGAGAGTGCTAGTTGGAAAGCAAGATGTAAGCTGCCCTTCCTCCAGGCTTCATGGCTCCTTCTTACCTACAATTTTGTGGAGTAAGGGCACAGATAAAGGGTAGGTCACCTCTAGAACCACACCCCTGTCCAGGTACCAGGTATGAAGATGGAAGAGTATGGTAACTCCTAGTTTACTAGGCAGAGATCTTCTTTTAATCCTTCCCTCTGTTGCCAGACCAGTGATATTATGGAAGCTATAACCAAGAGTTCTGTTAATAGGCATTACAGCCTATCAGCCTTACCTTTTAAAAAGTTACAAAACATATAATGCAGAAAGCCAGTCTTCTCAAGAGAGATTTTCATTTAGGAAAACCAAGGAAGTGACACAGAAAAGCATTGATAAATACAGACAGCAACCAAAAACTTTAGCACAGATGCTAATATTGGTGCCCTTGTACCAACTTTGCTAGACCAGAATTCAATTTTTAAAAATTTATGCTACATCAGGATGTACAAATTATCCTCATTCTGGATTTCCAAATCTTTTTTGTTCAAATGTGTTTATTTTTATGGCTTGAGAGAAGTTCACAACACATTAAAAATACAGTTTTGTTTTGCCTGTTTGTTTTAAAAACTGAAATAAATGGAATTGAATATATAGAGTTCTTAAAACACTAGAAACTAAATACGGAAACTACAAATGTTTTCAGTGATAATTATGCACATAAATAAAAATTGTCTACAATATAATTCTGACCTCAAACAGCAGTTCAGAACAGAATTGATTTCAGCCACTTAAAGTGATGTAAACTTGGATTCTATGATATTCATAGATTCAGAACATGACTTCCATGTGCACAAACATCACAGTCTGAGTGGGACTCTGTACTCTTTTACATATTTCACCTCACCATTAGAGAACCACCAACAGTTGATACAGTTTAGAAACTGATACAAATTTGGACTTCTGTAGTCCCTCCCATCATTTCCTTTCAACCTTCTCTTTGTGTTTTCTTTCAGTTGTCTATTGAATACAACCTATATTAGTTGAGGTGATGTTGAAACATCCACAATTTCTGGATGTATGAGCTCTTTCTGTCCCCCTTTTTTCCAGAATTTAAGTACAGAAAAATGAAGTAGAATGGAGGATGACAACAGAAAACACTTTTGTTATCTCTATCTTCATATTTTCAGTTCTTGGCTCCTACCACAGCAGTGCAATATTTGTGCTGCTGATTTCATGGCAGTGTAATTGGACAGAGCACGTCTGATTCTACATTACTTCTCCTGAATTATGTTGCATCAAGATCACGTCCACAATAGTGCATTCATCAAAGCTTTCAATAGAAGATGAAATGGCAGGATCTTTTGAAAGGCAAAGTTGTCATTAGACCACTGAACACCTATGATGTGTTGATTTCACAGCAACTCCCTGAATTCAGACAAAAGGGTTGAATCTTAGAAAACCTAAATCCCAGTTCAGCGCTAATGCCAGTTCTAACATTTGCCAATTCAGAGAAAAGCTGTACCACCGCTCTGTGAACAGGAGTTGCAACAAGGCAAAATGGAAAAGGAAATAGTTCTAAGCAGCTTCATTTTACACCGTAAGTTTTCTTGGAAGCTTTCTAAAGCACACAGCTGTAATTCCTCTTTCCTAAATATTCAGTACTTGTAGAAAACTAGTGAAACCCTTTGCACATGCACATTGTAAAAATACAGCTTTTCTGTTCTTACACCAGTCATAAAGAAATGGAAAATGATAAAGAAACAGCAGAAGAAATCTATAGCTCGTGTTCTGGTAAAACTAGAGCCCTGCATTTATATTTTTCCATTATAAAATAAATAGTTCTCAAAATAATATCAGAACAATAAAGTCGTAGTGTCTATCAGAAAGAATTATATCATGGAAATTAAAAAAAATAGATAAAAACACCTATTGATTCAGTTTTATGTGGCTTATGACTTTTTTGAGTATTGCTGCAAAGGCTCTATTTGTACAGCCTGCCTCTTTGGCCATTTTGGGTACTGTGGCAATAGCACTTTCTTGCTCTGGCAGCCTCTTCTATAGTACCAAACTTAAGCTACTCATCTTCATTTTAAAGATCCTCCAACTGCCCTTTTCCATCCTGCCAGTCACCGCTTTTTTCCTGTCAAGAGCTCAACACCCATCTCAACCTGGCATATGACACCAGTAGCTGTTGCCAACTCCTAAAGTTTGAAATGCATCTCTCTGCTTCTTTTTTTCTTTTTTTTTTCCCTCTCCCCGAGATTCCTCTCATACTTGGGAGAAATTGTCCTTAGATATTTTCTTTCCAGCAAGTTCAAAAAGCTTGGACAGTATTGCGATTGTGCTGACCAGCACTCCTTGTGCTGCTATGCTGCCATTAGCAGCACTGCCTTGTTGATTTTGTTTAATGCTTAGATAGTAAAGCTCCCTGGAAGCAGGAAAAGTCTTTTTCCATTTATGCTACGTCTAATGCAGCGTGTCTGAGAGCTCTCACAGTCTGAGTGCTCATCGAAGCCACGGCAATACAAATAAGTAACAACATCGGCAATAATCAAATTCACACACCACTTCCTTTGGTAATTTAATAATAGGTTCCATGTCTCTGCTGATAATATTCCTCATTTTTCTGTTTTCTATATGTGTAAGGACTACTTTGGCTTCAGGAAGTGCATCTATATGTGTTAATTCTCATGTAAATTCCAAGATATTTTGACACATAGTACGCCTTAAAATAAGAAGCTATATGCAAAGAGCAATGAGACTGCTATACCTATCAAAAATCAACCACTGACATTAATAATCAAGGCTTCCCATGTAACTGTAATTCTGTGTCTTGCTTTTAGATATAAGGATACTCTAATGATGAGATACTTAGCTTTTGTGGAGGCCAGTCTTACTTAGAGGAAAAGTAGTCAATCACTATTTAGTTTTATCCCCTACAATCAATAGATTTTGCCTGATCTTCCTTACTACATGCCACCAGAATTATGAACTGAATAAAAAGGAGTTGCACTTTGATGATCCTTGTGGGTCCCTTCCAACTCAGGGTATTCTGTAATTCTAAGGAAACATCATCAGTTCTGTCACAGGCAGTTCTGTGCTACTGTGGACATGATGTTTTAGTATTTTATATCGAAAAGAAACCTACTGGGGTCCAGAATTCAAACTCTAGAACTGTTTGAATAGCATAGAAATTTTGTGTGCCTAATTGGAAACCCACAAGTAAGCCTGAGACAGAAAGCACTGTGCTGCAGGGCATTGGCAATGTTTCTGGGAAGTATCTAGCCCAGCAGAGCCAACTGTGAACACTGGGCTGCAGCTACTCACCCCTAACCACATAAAAACCTTTAGCAGATGCAGACTGATTGCTGTGCTCTTCAGGTGACATGTTATGTTCCCTAACAGGAAATCACCTTTTGCCTTGCAATCCCTCACAAACATACAGTAATACTTTTTAACTTAAGGAGAAAACACTCTGAGGAAAACCCATTTGGTACAAACTGGTGGTTCATTTCTATAGCAGGGCCACTCTCTGCATGAGGCAATTGTTTAATTAAATCATGTAACACCACCACAGAAATAATATTTCACAGGCCCCCACAGTTTGCTGTTTCTTACTTGTAGAATACAGTTTTGCAAATTTTAATATGAATTTATTTTATTCTTATAATTTGTGGGCAAAAAACCATAAAAATGAAAAACTTATTTGATGGATAAACATTAGCTCTCACAGTAAGTACCAAGAAGTTTTAGCCTTTGGTCAACAAATCTTTATCAACTAATAAATTGATATGATGGTAGTCTAATGAAAGGAATATCTCTATTCTCTTTCTATTCAGTTTCAGCTATCAGTTTCTTTTAAATGCTTAGCTTTGGAATATGTTACAATAAAATAAACATAAAATTTCAGTTTGAAACACCATTCTTAGGGAAAAAAAACTCAACCAAATCTGAAATAAAACGCTAACCAAAGTTAAATAATCAAATTGAAGGAAGACTTTTCATTTTTAACTTCGGAAAAAAAAAGTTTGCATTAGCAAACTGATTCACACTCTCTTTCCCTGGTCACTTTAAACCTCTCCATTATTCTGTTTCAGTTCTACTTGAAACAGTCCTCTTCTCTCTTTATTTTTTCTGTTTGGACATCAGACTAAATCAGTGATCACTCAGCCAGCTTCCCTGAGGACATTCACTAGGTCCCCCCAAGTACATCTCCTCCAGTTCACACCTGTCAAACACAAATCCACCTTACTTAAGCTCTGGACTTTTTTCCACAGCTTTGTCCACCTCAAACTCCTCTTAATGCTCTCTCATACTTGCAATACTTACTCTTCAGTTTTACACTTTAATTGACCACAGGAGATGTGTGGGCATCGGCTCACTAAAATATGACTGTGCTGGGACCAGCAGACAGACTACAGTCGAGAAAGAAAACTCTTTTTATTTTAAATTCCATCGCTCATCATCAAGTGTCCTTTCAGAAACTAGACAGAATGGCTGAGATGAAGTTTTTTCAATTTTTAAATAAGAAATACTTAGTTCAGACAATATCTTCAGAAACCTCACCTTCCAAAGAAGACATTTCCTTCGCAGCAGGGGACATTATCCAGTCCTTAGCTCCACTGTACCTCTTCACTGCTGCTGGTTGTCAGCTGGTAAGGTTTGCATTAAAAGAAATTTCTACAGTGTACCGGCATCAGTGAAGTGATTTAACTTAACCTTGGCTCTTTGAGTAGCCCTTGTGGCATCATTCTAACCCATTTAATTCAAAATAACCAGAAAATGAGTGGAAGATTTTCTAGGACCATTTTAGCCTTCACATAACTACGCAGAAGTGACTTAAAATGTTTCTCCTCTGCACTAACTCTGACCGTTACAAAATGGGAGGAGGTGGCCTAGCAGAAAGTAGGTTTAATTTTTAAACTTAATTTTCAAGGAAAGGAAAAGAAAGATTTTAGGAAAACAGTCAATTTTTTGAAACAGTGATTTCAAAAATAGTTGGTTTTAAACCTTTTTAGGCAATTTTGTCATTCAGCTGTGCCAAACATTTAGTACCGAACTGATAGAATTGAGACTGCTTCGTTTGGTGCATCTTACACTTTTTCTAGAAGATGCTTTGTAACTTAGCTCACCAAAGGATAAAATAAGTTACTCTTTTGAGTATTTTATGTGTAATCTCCCACTAATTTGACACAAACTTTCAGTAGAATACATTGTATATTCAGATACAATACTCCTAGCTATGTTTCTACAAGTGGTGGAAATTAAAAAATAGAATAATATCATTGCAAAAATGTCTAAAGGAAGAACTAAATGAACAAAAGGAAAAGTATCAGCACTGCTTACAATCCTGAAAACAATGTATCTAACCACACGTTCAAAATGCTACATCCTTCTCTCTGCTAGTGCTTTTTTGTCTCCTGATCCTCCTTCCTAGTTTGGTTTGGCCAGATTGTTGCTTTGCCCTGTGCTTGGCAAGGAAGAGAAATGGGAGTTTTATTATGGGGCTTTCTTTGATTAGCTGTGCTGACTTGTGAGTCTGAGCACAATCATTGATGAAATTAGAGGAAACATTCCTTGTCATAACCAACACGCTGGCTGATTTTCACACTATATGGAACGCTGCTTAATTCTGTCCTCCCCCCACTTATGTCTGAATTTTCACATTATATGTGGTGTAGCTTAGAATAAAACAAATAGGTTTCAGAATAACAAGCATGAAACTGAATATTTAATATTTGTTAACAAAAACCCCCCAAAGACAAAAACCCCAAACAAACCCTTCCTAGACAGGAAAAAAATTAATCTAGAATAAATAAATAAATGAATGAACCAATTCAGCTTAAGAGAAGACTAATATAAGTTAGTTGAGAATTTCAAACACTTAGGTTAGAATAAAATAACATGGCTTTACTAATCTCACTTTGTACCAGTTAGTAATTACTTCACGTTGTACTAGCAGCAGCTTTAAAAAATACTTAATAAAAACCTATCCAAAAGTTATGCTGTGGAAAGAACCAGTTTTTAAATTTACCTTGCCATGGCTCCATTAACTATTTTTCCTACTTCAAGACATTTTTCTTAAGTTTTTTGGAAGGAACTAGTCACCTTTCTTTGTTGCCGTTGTCTAGAAATGTCAGTTACCGCTGCATGCCTTTCCATCAATGCATTAATAACTCATGTTTGTGTATTTTTACAGTATATATTATCATTTTATAATGAAATGTTAAATATTTTACTGGTATTTGTATTTTACTGTGATTTGTACTGAGTACTGAGCACTTGCAGTGTTTCTATTCACTAGAATATTTTATTTAAATAAATTTTTAAAATCACCCATTGCTTAAAAATAGCAATAGTATTGCTATTTTGTATACTTATTGTCTTCCTTTCATTACTGTGACCAACATTTAGTCTGTTATAGTGTAATATCATGGATAGTGTAGGACTTTAACCCACCTTTTATTTTGTAAATTAAGAACAGGTTCCAGACCTCTCTTTGCCAGAAAACATCTCCATTCCAACTGTACCATCAGTTGGTGAACTTCTCCCTTATAGAATAACCACTTTGATAGTAACTTCTCAACAACAGTTTTATCGCATTCTTTTCTCCAGTGCACTCTGCTACATCTGTTCTTACCCGGATATCTTAAATTCTACCTACTGCCCACTATTACAACTGAAAAAAATAAGAAAAAATATACACAGAATAAAGTCTTATGGAATAACTTCTCTTGACATGTGTGAATTTTTAAATCTGAAATTAGCTGCTAACTGAAATGATACTGTTGTACTTCACACTACACAGAACATAGGATGCTTGCTTCCATGCTCATAGCTAAAATATGGAGTGTGCCTCCTTGGCTCCTCTTACTGCCAACACACAGCTACGATCACCCATCAGGCAGGCTTTCAGCACTTAGAAGCTTAAAAGGCTAGAAGCCTTGCAAACATATATTGCAAATGCCATGCTTTGGTATTAACAAAACTCAAGATCTACTTACAATTTTTCCCCTCTAGTTATTCAATGTACTCGTCGTTACATGTGATTTTTGTTTATTGCCAGAATTTCTCACAACTTGGGTAATGAAAATTAATAAAGCATTACTCTTGCACATTCTTCATAGCAAACATTAGGCTTTCATCAATAAAATATGTCATTAAGAACAAGAGATTTTAGTGGTCCAAAAAACCTGATGAAAATATTTTTCTTGATTTTTCCTTACACTTGCCTATTGTGTGAAATCCTCTTCTAATAATACTATCAACATTTGGCCTAATATAGATTTATTTTTTAAAGCTGGCATAAATCAATCTTAACATTAAAAATGAAATTTATTCTAAGATTTTCATTAGACAATATGTGGTTATATTTTGTATAAATGTGCCTTTTCTTCTCACTGTCAGCGTCCTCTGCCCACACTGGCATTTCCCACAGAGAAGACCAATTAACGTCCACTGTCGTTTCAGTTCTTGTATTGTATGACTACTTAATCATGTTCCAGCCCAGAGATTCTCTATAATTTCTTCTCACCCTCCCCTTCCACGGTAGCTAACTCTGATGAAATTCTCATTTGGTACTGAAAATTGAAAAGTGGACTTAAGAACTAGTAGCCTAAATACAGTACTCTCACTTTCTGCATAGGATCTTACACAACACTCAGCACTACATTGTCTAATCCAACTCTGGGTCAAAGTGCTGCCAGGTTTTTATTTTACTTTATTTTAAAAGATTATAAATTCTGTTGACCAAATCCAATCACAAATTCATCAAAGTATTATTCTCAAAGGCAAGAATCTATGTAACAGTGTAGATGTGGTTTTGAAGATGTGCTCATATTTCACAGGACAAGCAGAGGCAATACTTAAAATCAGATGGCCCAAAAATCAAGAGATACTGTTCATTCACATCTATGATTTAAAGTGAAATCCTATCATCTGACTTCAAAAGCCAAAAGACTTTGCAGTTACCAAGGTGGATGTTTGGGTAACTGTGGTGCAGGTTATAGAGGTTCCAGAGATTTACAGCAAAGCACAGACACATGACGTGCAATTGGAGTGGTGGGAAAAAAATGCATTGGCTTTCTGTTGTTAGGACTGATAACAAGCCTTTCTTTTGACACTACTTGTAAAAAACTTTCCAGAGAAGTTCTGCAGATAATATATTTTAACAATTCAATCTGAAGCTATAAAGACATGGTTTTTGAAACATCCATATGAGATAAAATCTTTAGTTTTTTTTCTTTCCTCCTGAGCAAATGGTCCTGTATACTGCTGTTACTTTGATCAGGTGCTGACTACAACATATAAAACATTATTGTTGTTTCCAGATTAACTAACCTGGAACAGATTCCAACTGTTAAATGCTGACATGCAACTAAAACAGTGCCATCCATGTTAAAAAACTACTTTATAGATGTAATACTTTATAAAAAAATCGTAATAGAAATTATAATGTGAAAAAAAAAATTATCTAGTAAGAAAAACTGCAGGTCATATCTCAGAAACAAATTATTCATCGATCATGTCCACTTTTTGACAGATCCAGTTTTGTAATTTCTGAGTTCCAAAATAATACTTTGTTTATATTTTCCTGATTTTTCGTACCTTGATTTGAAAGTGTTCTGGTGACAGATACTGAGAAACAAATTCCTCAGTCAGGAAACCGCTTAGAAGCAGCAGGAAAAAAGATGGTACTTTTGTGGGATCATTTTACCTCAAAATAACGGACTGGTATCCTATGATGGCAGAGATAAGGGATTCTCTGCATATCCTGACTTCCAAAAATTCATTTTTGTTATCACAAAAATAGCTTCATAGTGAAGCTGGAATTTTTTGTACCTAACTTCCACTCAAGGAATGGAAAGAAATGGGCATTATGTCCCAGCACTGTTAGCCACTTTAGAAGGGATGAGCTGCTTTCTGTGACTGCTGCCTCTGTAAAAGCTACAGAAGTTGTTCACACAACTAGATTAAAGCAGATGAATAATGAGTAGACATATGTAAAATAGGATGTGAAATTAGAGACAGCCACCCTAAATAACTGGCCTAACAAAACACAGAAAATCTGAGAGGCAGAGCCGAAATCTGGAGTCACTACTCCCTACCAACCACGTTGTAACTACATACTACTACTCAAAAGACAAAATCAAAATACTATAAGACAAGTGATGACTGCCATTGTGATGGAATCATCAAATCAAAGATGTTCATAGTTCCTTATCACCTTCAACTTCTGCAATTATAGCTCCTTAATATATTCCATGTATATTTTGGGAGTTATTCTTAGGGGTTTTTATATAATCTACAACCTTAAAAAAACCTCATGAAGACATGAATTTTTTTTAAGGGTAATGAATGTTTTGCACTCAGACCTACAAGAATATTTTATTAACTTGGGGCTAGCAGGCTCATTCCTACCAAATCTGATGTTAATTTTTATGGAGAATCAGCTGAGCAATTTTGGAGGTCTGGTAACCAGAGGGTAGAAAACAAAACTCAGTTCTGCTGACTCAGTCATGAAGATGTTTATTGCTATTTGTTTTAGGGATGTGGCAGCACCCTGAAGATCCTCCTAGGATTATGTTCCACAGGAATGTGCAGGATTTCAGAAGCCTGGGACTTCGAATCATTCAAAGCAACATTTATAAGAAGTCTGGATTTGAAATTACATTCTGTCAATGAAACAACCCAATATTATCACCACATATTATCGACAACCAAACAAAACATCACATCAGTATAAAGCAGTTCTTGAAGTTGCAAGTGACTTTAAATAAATGGCTAACAAATAAACAAAAAATAATATAAATAACCCTCGTGAGTTTTTTTTCTTTTTAACCATTTACTTATTCTTTTTGTTTCATAGTGCAAGTATAAAAAAATAAAATTGATCAATAATGCATCTCTCTGCAGAAGAATACACATATGAACAAATACATTTATGCGATACTATGACACTAAACTTTCAAGTCCATACGAATGCACAAAAAGGGATTTTGTCCATTTCCCAAAGGCTTAGCAGGTAATATGATGCAATGAGGCTTCTTGTTATGCACATTTTGTTGTTTTAAAAAATATCCTGTAAGACTTTTTCTGTAAGTGTGAAGTATTATGAACAAGCCAAACTAAACTATATTTGCCAAATGAAGAAGCTACATTTGTCAAAGAAACACCCCTACATTTTGTGATACACTATCCTTTCACTGCACTTGTTCATATATCCACTAATTCACAGATTCAATAATTTGCGATTGTGCTTCCAGTTATTAGTGAGAAATAGTCCAGTTGAACAGCATAATTACTTACATCTGTCACTTCTGCTGAAGTCACACTTACTGCTTTAGACATAGCTAAATTTTATGTTCTCTAGCAGTTGGATTTTAGTAACCTATCTCTGTCATTGAAGGATGGAGACATCTATATCTGTATAATCTATAATTATTATTTCTTAAATAATTATTTGT
Organism: Callaeas wilsoni; assembly: GCA_013398955.1. Classification (NCBI taxonomy): domain Eukaryota; kingdom Metazoa; phylum Chordata; class Aves; order Passeriformes; family Callaeidae; genus Callaeas; species Callaeas wilsoni. The sequence continues at coordinate 128,937 of VWPU01015782.1, read as the reverse complement.
AAAGTTCATGCAGAATGTCCGCCCAAATGTCTACAACTATGTCATGAATATAATTATTAATTTCTCCCAATATACAAAAAAAGATCTTGGAATATAGGTCAAACCAAGGAGTCTCACTATTTAAGAGAATACCCCCACTCCCCAAACTCCATGTTGATATTATTGTTTTATTTCCTATAGTAGTCTTTTCTTTATGTTTTATTTAAAATGTTAATGGAGAGTATCTGCAATTCAGATAATTTATCCTTAAATCACTGTTATCCAGAATAATGCACTGTGAGCACTGTAATACAAAGGCAAGTCCTCTTAAAGAACATGCATCAATTCTCTTTCCTTATGAAGCACACAGCAAATGCCCTCTAACAGGGCATAGCAGCATTACATAAATCATCTTATATGAAAAATTAACATGACATCAAATATTTATAAATATTAATGTGTATGTTAATATAACCAAAGCTGTAACAAACAATCATAACCTTGCCAAGTTTCTTAGGACAGGCGCCGCTGATAATGATATCCATTATCTCTGGGGGAACGCACAATTATGAAAGTATACATGGGATGCTATATTGTTATCTGCTTTTAAGTTCATCCATTAAACACTCCACCTCACACTGGATGTTAACCCTCCTCTTAGCTCTTTGTCAGGTACTATTATTCTGTGTATTTACACATCCATGTGAATGAAAGATGAACAACTCTTAAATGTATACAATTTCCCTACTTCATTAACACATGCATCTAATTTCATGTCACACATTCCTTTGCTCTATGGCAATTACACCTTATGATGTCTGATATGCACCTAGCTACCTGTCTGTCTATCCATTCATCCCTCTGTCCTGTGCACAGCATGGCTCTCACGGGAATTTGCAAACTCCTTTGGTTCATCTTATCATGCTGCATTTATGCTGTTATTGTTAAAGCTCTGATGGTATTTCCACTACAAATTTTAATTTTTCTGGCTTAAAAACATTCCATAAAAATGAGTTTCACACCTAAACATAAAATACAGTAGAATACATTTCATCATAATCAATTTTGATCAGCTGCTAGGAATTTCAAGTGCTTTTTATTATCGTTGCTTACCTACCATTGTAGTGACAGGTAATAAAATGTTGAGCCAACACCACAAAAGTAACCATGTTTCTCCAAGAGACAAGACTAAAGGTTTTGCAGCTGAGCTCAGCACATGTGAAAAAGAGGTGATGTCCCAGAAAAATTCTTTAAAGTTTTAAGATACACACCCAAGGCTAAGTGATGCTGATTACCATTTACAATGAAGACTTCATGTGAACTGAACAATGAGTTGTGCCTCTTTTTTAATATATAGATTCAAATACACATGAAGACTTCTTCCCATTACTTATTTTTCAAAGATCATGATAAATACAGATTCAGTAAAACCAGTCACTAAAATACTACGCACTGTGAATATCCTTTATCATTCCAGACAAATAAAATCAAAATAAGCATGTTCACATAGTAACATTCTCTTCCTTATGATTATTACCAGTACTATTATCTAGTATGAATATAGTGAAGTCCATTTAAGAAGCTGTTTGAGAAAACAGGCTTTTAAAAACAGGCTTAACAGCTGGAATATTACTATCTTTATTTCACTGAGGAGCCAATCAAGATACAGAGTGGGTAAAAGACTCACACAAACTGGTGGAAAATAGGTGTCTAGCTCAGCCAGGCAGCACTTGGAATCATGGAGTGCAGTGAAACCATGTCCAGTGCTGCTCTGTCACATAAACCCAAGGTCCTCCCAGAGTGGTTACTTTTAAAGGCTCATCTATGAAATGCATATAACTTGTGCATGATAGCTGAATATCAGTCTAATGATTCAGCTTAGATTAGCAATATTTTTAAAATCTGGAAGCATTTAAGTTTAAGTGATTCACCCAGAAGAGCCAGCAGCCCCTAAGGGAGGAAGTGAAAGTTGCTTGCATTTTAAGGACTACCTGGGTTTGGATCGGCCACTTAAGGTATGTTCTCAGTATCACACCGGTCACTCTGAAGTGAAAAAAAAGCATGACAAGAAAACCAAGAAGAACTTTTTTCTTTTGGGGGAGGAAGCAAAATAAAATAAAAATACACAGATTTTAATGAAAACATTGTCTGAGGAATTTCGTCATTTAAAATGGGAACATAGACTGTTTTAATGATTATGTTCCATTCCCTTTTATCGGATTGCCCACTGTAAAATAGGGAAATCAATCCTTTCTATTACATTTGAAACCAGAAAATAACCAAAAACTGAGCCTGAATTTAGAAAAAAAAGATAACAAAGGACAACCTTTTCTTTCAGGGGATTTGTACCTTTACATTTGTTTACCAATTCCTAAATGACAGAGTAGTAATAATCCTAAACTAATAGTGGGAGATTTAGCTAAGTTTCTCTCTCTGTCGCTTCCCACTTCTCCCATTTATTTACCTATTTTTAAGGGAATGGAGGTGTAGTATAAGTTCAGGATTTAAAGATTTTGATTCAGTTATAGATGCATGGAAAATTTAGGAGGTTTTCTCCTGAATTTTAGGGATAAATGGGCTTGCTATCACTTTGTAAAATGTAAATTGTTTATACGAATACTTTACAATTCCTGCCATTTGAAGTTTTTATTAATTATTACAGTTTAAAGTATAATTATGCAAAAATAAACCAATTTTTATAAGATCATTATTCATACACCTTATGTTTTTAAGATTGCAGATAAAAAAATAATTCAATGCACATCTCAGATTAGTTGTATTATAATGGTCAACATTCCTTTAGTATGTTATGAATAAAAGTATTTTTTAAATAAAAAAGAGGGCTAAAAAACCAGTAATTATTCTATGTACTAAATGTAAATCATGACATAAATCAAAGCATACAACAGCACAGGCACCAAAACCATCTTTTTGTTTTCGTCTTTGTCTCCTGCCAATATTTGAGTCTGCCAGATGTATTTGCCTTTCTGATATTACTACTTTTTTGTTATAACCGTGCAGTCATCTGTTTATAATTCTTTTTGTGAAAAGGGTGCTATTTTTGTATCTGTAAGTTAGATGCAGGAGCTTCAAATTTCAGAGCCCATGTTATGTCTCAGGATCAGAAAACAACGTTCACAGAGTGTGAAACACAAGCCCTTTGCTCACACAATGATGCTGATCTGAACAGAACCTTTTTGCATACGAAGTTTTAAATCTCTACTTATAAAAAGTCAATACTTGTCAAGTACAAATATCACCCTTGACTGAGGTTAGAAACCAGCACTGTATTTTCCCTATCACATAAAATTATCAGTACAGTTTTTCTTAAAAATTATTTTTGTAGTTTCTACTCTTTCTTTGAGAATACTGAAAATGGAGAGTCAAATCTCTTCGGTGATTTACATACAGTAACATCTCATTCCCACAGTAAAACAAGAGAACTTGGACTTGGTAGATCCCATATGTTCCTTAGTTTTGTGAAAGGCTAACATCTAGTTAAAATTATTTGCTCTGTATCATAACAAAAAGAAAAACTGCATTATATTCTTTCTTTTAATAAAGCCTCTTTTAGTGCCAGAGTCCTACATAACAATTTCCAAATGAAGAAATACCATATTCCTGTACTCTAGATACATGTTCATTAATGCAGATATTTTAAATAAAGAAATCCTACTTTTATATTATATATACCTCATATATTCTTGCATTAATATTAACCATGTGGAAATATAAATGCTTTATCTAATTTTTCCGATAATATTCAAAGTTCTTACGTAAAAGACTGATTGGAAAGTATCAATTTAAAGAATAGAGATTAATTAAAAATTGAAAATTTACCTTTATAAAAAGTTTTGATCCCTTTCTTACTGATGCAGTGACAATTTTTAAATTTCTGATTAATTTCACTCTGAAAAAAAATGTGATATTTAAAAAGCATATCCTGTATGCAGTTTGTACATTTTTAAAAAAGAAAAGCTAAAAAAGTAATAGCTAAAGATACACATATTTTCTGATCCTTCTGCAATCTCTTTTTGTTGTAGTATTGGAAATACTGAAGCAATTTTTCGTACAAGTGTGCACCATTAAAAAAATACTGAAAGGTCCCTCTGAATGAAGAAGACCTCTGTTAGTCTTTAAAGATCCTTCAGAAAATGCCACTGGAAGAATGGGCTTAAAAAAGAGAATAATTCTAGAACATATATTCTTTTCTAATGGGGACACTGTGGTACCTGCATGATTAATTTAGGTATAACAAGAAAACAAGTTATTTGAGGCATGAGGAGAAATATGGATTTCACTTAAATGAGTGGAGAAACAGCTGGTCCTGTGCCACAGTGGATTGTATTCAAAAATCAGTTAAAACTAGCTCAGGAGTGAGTAAAGGATCTAAGGCTGATAAAAAATAAGCATGTTACCAAGGTGACATACTTCAGCTTGGTGGCACAGCTGTACTATTATTGAAATACCCTAATTCAAACAACCTATGGTGTGCTGTTGCTCAAAAGACAACCAGCTTTTTTCCACCCGACAGACACTGAGTTGATGTAATTGCTAACAGAAACAACACAATGGGCAGAAAAGGATGTGTGTTTTCCACAGCAAGGAATTAGGATAGGGATGAGAAAGAAAAATTATAAGACATAACACTTTTGATGCCTTCCTCATATTATAAACTAGCTAATATTGTATGTCTATATCATTTCATTCCTAATTGTAAAATAATGCTTATGAATTTCTTAGTGCCAAGGAACCAGCTTCCAGAGGGAGAGTGTTTTTAGAGAGGCATGAAGGCCTTAGTCATACGGATTACCCAGAGAAAGGGAGATCAGCAGTTTACCGTCTGTAAGGCAGAAGATTTATTCCAGAAGAGTTGGGAGGCTGGACAGAGGCAGTGGGCGACTTCAGTTCCAAACAAGAGAGCCAAGGGCTGTACTCCAGCTGATTAACACACATGATACCAATCTCTACTCTCTTGTTTATAATAGTGTTTTTAAATTTCATCTGTTGCATTCCATTAGCACAAGAACTTTGTTAACCACAAATATATGGTTAAGTAGAGGTTCTAGGTTTGTATACTCCAGGAAATAACAATCAGATAAATGAGATAGAATTCATGTACGTTTCTTCCTTGACTGTTTCCAGTTTCCCTCTTTTTTTTGTCAGAATTTACTTAAAATATTTCAGGCCTCAGACTTACTAAGGTAACATCTAATATCATTCAGAACATGACAGTGGTTGGGGTAAGCATACATTATGAGTCATTTTGTGAATGAGGATCATTCTCAAGGCATCCAGAATGGATCTTTTCAGTCACATTCCTGCCTAGATGTGATCAAATGATTTGCCGATCTTTTTTTTTTTTGGTTGTGAAAGGCAGCAGATTGTAGAAACAGTGCAGAGAGAAATACTGAGAAATTCCTCTGAGGTAATATTCTTGAAGTTAACATGGGTTTAATTTGAAATGGCTTAAAATTAACAAAGTGAGGTGTTTTGTTTTGGTTTATTTGTGGTTTAAGATATATATTACCTCCACAGCATGACTAAGATTTTTCAGCGGATTAGAATGGAAGGAAAAGGAGACAGAACACCTAAATTTATCTGAGTCTCACTTTATCAATGTTAATGACATTTCACTTCTTTCCTTTAGATCTGAATTTGTCTTTTGTAATCTAGATCCATTTTAGCACTAATTTTCATTTGAAAAGTATTTACCACAGCTGTTGCTGACTCAATGCAGGGAAGGGCACTGCCCTTGCTCCTGCAGCAGAGATGGTGCTTCAGGAACAGTGAAGCATCCTGCTGAGATGATGAGTTTCTGAACAGCAGTCTCTATCAGCCAGCCAAAGCTGCTACCTAGAGTCTGGATAGGAAAGTAAACAGAAGTATCAGGGAAAAAAAAAAAAAAGAAGAGGGGAAACTAGATTGGATCTAAAAAGCAGCATTAATAATGCATAAGAGGGAAAATATACACAGGGAAATTCCTTCAGAGCCCAGCTATATTGCCTAGTGACAGACTCATTGTTACAAATACTGCAGGATTTTCCCCCTGCTCCAAAAAGGTCATAGTTTAAGTTTTTGCTGCAATCTGAAGTAGGACTATGTCCATATTTCCCCACATCAGCCGACAATATTAATGCTGGGAACATGAAGGGGTTGTGGCAAAACCAAGCTGTTGTGGGAGGGAAAAAAAAAACAACAACTACAGGCTGGGACTCAGGTGAAACTGGAAATGCAATTCCTGGAAAACTTGGGAATCTCTGAAGTGCAAGATTGTCAAAGGCTCTTTAACCTTGAACAAGCTCTATTAGACTGTACATAAAAAGCACATATTCAGAGGAGCATAACTAGAAATGCAGAATTTTAAAACTGCTAGAGCAGCTCTATATATGAAACAGCTCTGGGGAAGAAGCGAGGCTAGCAATCTAACTTCTGGCTTAGAGGATCACACTCAAACCTGCTCTTAGGCTCACTATACACTGCCTGTACCTTTGCACAAGGATTACTTAAACATCACTTAAAAATTAGTACTTCCCTCCTTTAGAGCCTTCTTCTACGTTAATTACCTCATGAGTTTCAAGAACCATTAGTGATTCGAAGCATTAAGATACTGTAACTATGGTAATTTCTACTGCATTTCACTTTTCTGGGACATTCATGATTATTCACAACTCCTCTGTCCGGACATGGAGTATCACACAGAAGCTTGATAAAACGGTAGATGTGGAAGCTACATTTAAAGCTTCCTTTGTGCAATCTTAGGAGTGAACGAAACCAATAATATTTTCTATGCCTTTTTTTTTACTCAACCATTGACCAGGGAAAGAAAAAGAGTTCTGAAAGTTTTGCAGCTCTCAAAACTCATGAAAACACTGTTCTCAGCAGACCTGTAATGCATCAAGAGTATAGTGTTTAATCTCCAAGCAATTTCTCAGTGTCTTGAAGTATAAACTTGATCAGGAGATGAATAATTCTTTAGATGCTGAAATCTGTTTGGACTATGTTGAGCCTTAACAATTAAAAATAATTCTTATGGTGGATGTCCAGAAACAATTTGGATCCTCAGTCAGTATTGTCTTTATGCATATCACAGCACAAAAGTACTCATTTTTATCTCAAAACAATAAATGTCACCTTTTCGCTAATGACCCTGACAAGTAATTTTCTATAGATTTACACTTGAGATGCCTGGATGAAACCCTTTTGCAATCAGCATAACGATACACAAACAGAAAAACTCAACATTTCTTTCCGCTAAAGCTCAGCCGTTTGAAACCCTCAAGTTGTGCACAGAGCACTGGTGATATTTCTCTATGGTTACATCAGATTTAACAGTGCTGCAGGGGTCAGCTCGGAGCATCACAATGACCAAGTACAAGTTTATCGTAGCTAAGGTCACGCAAAACTGTCCCTGCATTGAGAGCCATTTTGTCCTCCTTGTTTATTAATGCTGATCTATCCATACTAATGGATTTAGCTTGTAGGGGGCTGGGGAAAGAATGAGAGTCGCTATTTCTCAGCTTCCATTCTTCATTAATATTAATATCATCTTCAGCTCCAGCACAGTGGTACAGTACACACACAGAACTTACAGGACAAAGGGCTCCAGAGCTTAGCAGGCACATGTATTCATTTTGAGAATCAAACACACTCTGCAATGTGTTACTGTTCACAGATATCAGCTGTGGCATTATATGTTAACAAAGAACTTATTTCAGTAGCATCTCTTCAGACTTCATTGTCTCAAAGTGACAACATAAGGGCAGATGTTTACTGCATGAAAAAAAAAGTTTATTTTAAAAACAAGTGGTATATTTAGAACAAAAAGAAAATATGTTTAGATATCAGTAATGCAGTCCCTATGCCTACAAAGCTTCCAGTTTGTTTACTATCAGATTAGTTACCTAAGTGCTGCAGAATCCCGAGTCCCACAAGAAGGCCCATTAAAAGCAGCAGAAATATATAGATCTGTCAGGTAAATCTGTGCAGATAAACATCTCAGACTGAATAATTATTTTTGTAAATCAGAGGAATCTTTGCATATGCATTGCTCTGCATTCCTGTCACTACAGCTAGGTAATTGAATTTACTAGCCAAACCCCCAGAATGTTCTTACAGAAATTCCCAAAGCAGAAGTGGTAGTTCATCATTTAATTCCCAGTGTAAATCCATATAAATTATGTGTTTCAATGTTAGATATACTTTCAGGAAGAAAACAAAACAAAACAAAACCCCCTCAGACCCAAAACACTTTCTGTTGAACATCTATCAATTAAAAAAATAAAAAATCAGGGATCTCATATACCCGAATAACTCTACATTAACAGAGAATGAACTCTTAATCCTAGTAACTGCATATAGGCAAGTGGGAGGAAAAGAGCACTATAGGGATGAGAGAAGTGCTGGAGAAAAAAAAAAGGAGAAAAATATAAAACTGTATTAATTCAAAAAAATAAAGGAAAATCCACTTGCTAAGATGCTCTGAATGGTGATTGTGGAAATTACATGTTATCTGGATGGAAACCCACCAAGAGCAACCTGACATTGCCTGCAAAATGGGTTCTATTAACACAGAAAAGTAATATCATATATAAACAAGGAATTGTCACATCAAACTCACCGCAGTGCTCAGTATTATAGAAGTGGTTCTGGATAGTCCTTTACTAAAAGAAAATGTTTCATTTCTGAGAAAAATTAAGACAAGATTGAATGTTTAATTTTGGATAGTAAAAAGGTGTCTAAAAGGCAGCTAGAAAATTAATAAATAAAATTCATAGTTTGGTGTAACTTGATTTTCATAAATAATGGTGGAATAGTTTTCCTCTGTTAGAGTCTAGCCATTTAAAAAAATTTAATCTCTGTTTGCTTTGTTCTCATTACGCTGAAATTTCGTATTTACCTACTAACATTTTGGGCCTCACTCTAGTCAACAAATATTCTTATTTAACTCACACTGAGTGTGTGCAATATTCATTATTCATATATTAGATGGCGTAAAGTGTTGATAAAGTTTAGAAAGTTTAGTAAAATTTTAACAACTTCATGCATCTTATTGCAAAATATATAAATATGGAAAAACAAAATATGAAAAAAAAGGAACAGCTTTTAATTCCATGTAGAACATTACCACATACGTGTAGAAAATAAACACTTCATATGAACTGCATTTCAGTGCTTAGCAATCTAAAGTAATATATGCTTTTCATTATTTTAGTAAAATTAAAGAATGAGCTTACAGAAGTACCTTTAAAATTTCATATTGTTTAAGCTTGTTTGGGCATGGCAAATCATTTCAGCATGATGAATGCCTGTGCAGCAATCAGAGATACTTATAGATCCTGCAACACTTAAATTCAGAGCTAAGAGAAACAAATACTCTCATTTTTATGTAAGCCATTAGTGGAATTTACTTCTAAGAAATCTGACATACTATGTCCTATTGCTTTAATATAAGCTATATATTAGAAAATACAGTTTTCTCTGTGTTACATGATATTCACAGCAGCAAAAGCAATTGCATAACGTTGTAAAAGCACAAAGAGGTACAGCACATATGCCACTGCTGGTGAAGTGAAAGGATTTTTGACCTACACTCAGACAATCTAAAGAAAAAGTACTAAGATAAAAGACCTTGGGAAATCCCACTAAAATATCTACAAATGTCGTTTGTGAAATGGTTTTAAAAGCAGTTTCTATTTTTACTTGAGAGCCACATAAGGAATTTTGAGTTTTAGAGCCTGTTCCTTCGTTGCATTAGCCATTAGCCCAGCTTTACATCAGTGTAAGTGCATTGATTTCACTGGAATTTTCACCAGCGCTGAACTTAGTGCACAGATGGCTCAGGACCGAAAGATACACGGCATTCATCACCGGGGGCGGGTAGCTCACCACGAAAGTGAAGGGAATTTGATTACCTATTACAGATGCTGGAATTTCAGAAAGCACTTCAGAGCTATAACATATTATTCTTTCCTTCATCTCATTTGTTAAAAACAACTCTTTGCATTCATATTGAAAGAAAAAAAAAGGCACTCCAAAATGATCATTCACTGGAATAATTCTTCATGCTTTTAGATTACACTACATATTTGAAAGTTGCTCTGGGTTTGGTCATCATCTCAGACTGTAACAGGCTTTCTGAGCTGGTCTGTGCTCCAAGAGACTTTTCCTTTTCATTCACTTCTGACTGAAAAATTGATGGGATTTTATCTGCTTCACGGAGGAAAATATATATAAATGTCTCAATTTTAAATGAAAATCTTTCTGCATTTATGAGAAGTAAACTTATCCTTATTTTCATAGGTTTCCCTAAAGCTGCTTTCAGGTTACCTAGAAATGCTGAAGTATCCTATTTATAGTGTAAGTTGTTTACTTCTCATTTGTCTGTTTGGTGGTGGTGGCGTGTGTGTAAAAACAGTTTTAAAACTAGCAGTTCTCTGCTACATAGAAAAAATATTATTATTTATTCCAAATACATATTATGTATTACATTTGATAAAGTTTAAGTTTCTTTGTTTTAAATGGAAAAAAGTATGAAATACTTTAGGTAAAAAAAAAAAAGGATAATGCTTTTTGTTTCTTTGTCAGTAAGCCTTAATGTTAAACTAATCATCAAGGAGCCAAACTGACAAAATTTCTTTCATGCTGGTGTCAGCAATAAGCAATCAATGATATTCTTTCTTTTTGGTAGACAAGCACTTAGAATAGGAGTGGACAGGTCCTCTCACTTAATAAAATAAATATTTTTCTAGTAGTGGGAGAACAACTTAATTTGTACATTTACTTTTCTCTTTCAGCAAGCAGTTAGAAATAAATGCGTAATATCCTATTTCTTGCTGAGAAGAATGTATCTCAAGGTGAAATATAATGTGGAACTTCCTCTGGGACACAGCCAATTTGAATGTTGTTGGAATGCCACCTTGATATTTTATTACAGTCACACTATCTCTCATGTTTTCCCCTAGAGGTGAAAACTGTCTCTTTCCTGTGCCACCCTCGGTAACTGTCCTTACACACCTGTGTGTTAGGTGACAGATGACTCCTCTGTAGTGCCTGACTTTTACAAGGAAAAGGTATTCAGATGGTGGTTCTGTTCTCTGCGGTTAGCCAAAGGATGAGCTGTATCCTGCATGATATTCTTCATTTCAGGGAAGCAGAGCCAGCAAATATATAAAGCCAAAAACTCTCCAAATTGAAAAAAATTCTGCTGTTCACTATCCAATTTTTTTTCTCTTGAAACAGTCCTCTGTGCTGCTAGAATTGAGAATGGTACTTCATATACATGCTGTTATCTGACTACTGAGTCAAATTTCTCATAGGCACTCAAAGATCTGCCTATTGTTTTCAGGTACAAATTCCTAAGCCATAAGTGGAAAGCACAAAAAAAAGTTTCTTTGCCCATTATTTTCAATAAACCTTCAATCTGTAGCAGGAATTGCAGAAAATTTGCCAGTTATACTAGTGAAGTAACTTTCTTCCTTTATTTTAAAACCAAAGCAAAAGAATTGAAAGGTTTTTCTCCAGTAAGTTAACATAAAAACATGATCTTTAATGTTGTATCTTACTGTAAAATCTAGGCATTTAAAGGATCTTTATTAAGGATTGTGATGGTACATAAACCAGCTAAAATACAGCTTTTGCAGTCAGCATACCTGAAATACATGCCTATACACAAGTACATGCTGCATACCACTTTACCCTCTCTTGCATTTCCATAAAGGAGGAGAAATGGATACATTTTATCCACGTATTCACGTTTGGACAATATGGATCTTTAAGTTAAAAATATGAATTATATAAAGAAGCAACAATGTAAAATTCTTTTCATCATTAGTATAACTATTCAGAATATAGCAGATTAGTAAATAATTAATCCTTTGATCTTGTTCATTGGCTTTTTATCTGACTCATGCTAAAGCTGTCAACTGTTACACATCTAAGAAAATACCATCATTCGCATTCACTAGAATAACAGGACAGACTGAAATGAGTAGTTTTAGATAATTTAATTAGGTTATAGGGTTTTTAATATAATTCAGTAAGTATGTGAACTTTTAACTTGTGTTAACTCAATTTCCTCATGCTTTCATTTACCATTTGTTGAGGACATTACAGTGATTAGCCAAAGCCCTTCCAGCTCTTAATGTTCTCAATAAATTCTGGTTTAAATTGACTGTCACTTTCTCGCTGTAATAAAGTAGGTATTTGACATCTCAGAAGGAACCAGACTACTGCCTATTACATTTTCTTGAAGAAATTTTTTCTAGTTCCACAAAATCAACAGAAGTATAGTTATACTAAAGATTGCAATGAGTAGCAGAGCAGGTAGATGAGCTGGACAAGCACATTTTCAGAGTCTCATAAATTTGATTCTTTCGGGAACTTGAAATGATACTGCACGCCTTTTTTGGACAAGCTATATGACGCTATAATCGTATTTAATTGTTTATTACAAAGTTATTAGCAGTTTCTGAACTCCCTCAGAAAAACCAAAATATCCAGCTTGTTAGCAATATATATTCACTGTGCTGCAATACAACTGCAACAGCAGTGCTCTTTTTCTTTTGGGTTCAAAGATTAGTGTGGGCCAAGGGCCTTGAAAGCCAATCTGCTAAACGGCACACTACAAATTCTGCAAATTTACGTATAAAAAAATTCAAAAGGCTTTTCTATTTTTCTTTTTTAATTCAAGTTATTGTAAGGCATATTCATTACTTACTTGGTCAAGTAAAGAACACGAATGACGTATGGAACAGAAAAGGAGGAGATTCATAGCCCTAAGTCTCTCACTTCCTTATAATACTATGCATTCATATCACAGGCATGTATCTCAAAAATATCTGTATTTTGCAACCATGGCCCATAGAGCACTCAAAATGTGTAGGCAAATAATAGTGTGCTACACCAGCATTTTTTTGAGAACAAATTCTGCCTTCATATGAACTCTGCATACTGGTGGGGTTTTTCCCGCTATGGCATTTTTTTTCTATTTTGGTTCCCTCGCTCCAGACTTCTTTCCCCAGACTCCAGCACATCTTGGCCTGGTTTTCTGCCTCATTTCAACACTTGGGGTCCTTTTAATTAATCTCTGATTTATTCTCCAAGACAACTAATTTTGAAAAGTGACAGTCTTTTGTCTTTCCTTCCTGGTAACTAGAACTTGCTAATGTCAACTGGAAATCTTCCTAAGTCTCTTGTTCTGGGTTCTCCACGGATTCAGATGAAGACCACAGCTCTCCCCTGCAAAAATTCCTTCCTCTACAGATTGTCTTAGTTACTTTTATACTGTGTTATTTATCAAGCTATTAACCAAGCATTCACAAAAATAGGAGCCTCCAGTTAAATGCCTATATTCATACTTGGTTTCTAGGACCCTACTGTTCTAAAACACTGATCTCAATGGGAAAACTTGAGTATTAGGCACTTTTCAAATATCAGCACTACTATAAGGGGTTTGAATCTGGATTTAGAGCCTAAACTCAGGTTGACTTTTTTTAAAATTTGTCAGAACCCTGCCCTAGTTTTTCCTTGTAGTAATTTCTCTTGAAAAAGTACTTTGACACCAGCAATTTCTCAATCACTCTTATACCATTATCCATTCCCCATTAAAAAATATGAATTCCTATTCTCTCACAAAAAATGTTTTTATCTTCAATATTTTTATAGTTCCGAGCTTATTTATTTTTATGTGAGCCATTTTTCTTTCACACCAATACAAAAGGATTTGCCTTCTGACATCTATCTTCTCTCATTCTTAGCTTCATCAACAATAAAATTCGTAATATTCTGCATGAATAAAATGCAGCAAAAAGAAATGGTCTTGTGTTTTGTGTTTCCCCCCTCTTTTTACCTCATACAGCTTTAAACTTAAACCTGTATTTATCCAAAGATTTGGATATTAAGTAGCTGAAATTTCACAGAGTAATTATGTAAACAAAAGAAACACTATTTTGAAATAAATCTGTAAAATAAATTCACAATGTGGTATGGAATTTGCAAACACATTTTCGTAACAGTAGACTTTTCTCTGGGAACATACAAGTCTTCTAACTGTCGGCCTGCTGTATTACTGAGCAAAGGAGAGTCAGACTTTAAAAAGGCTTCAGAATGTTCTATTTATGTATTGAAGTATTTAGCACAAAGAGAAAGTAAAAGAAAAAGGAGATTTACCTGCAAATGCAAAAAAGAAATTGCATTAATGTGATCTGGCTACAAAGCTGATATTTTTTATTTGGATTGGAATTTTAATTTGAGCAGGATTATCAGGCTCAGAGCATGTATAAAAAGAGATTTCTTAAAATATAGTAGGTCAAATTTTGGATGTGCTAAAATTTGATAGTGTCCTTTAAGCTTTTTTACTGACCTTATTTATCTATTTATTTTTATTCAAATCCTCCATGTTTTGGCAGCAAGCAGAATTTTTAATTGCTATATATTTTTAAGGGAATGCTGAAACATCTCTCTATAAAATTGCTTCAAAACAATAAAAATGCATCACATCTAAAATTGCTGATTGCATTCATAAACTTAAGCTACTACTTAGTCTTCTTTTTCATTTTCCACCATGGTCCTGTCATTTCTATTTTAAGCAGAATTAAACTGGACTATCAATAAATCCTATATTTTAATTCTCAGAACATGAACTGCAATTGAAGAGGACTCAGACTTGGTTTTTTGGCCATTAGTACGCCATTTGTTTACCTGGATGGTCCATTTTGTCCTCAAGTCTTCAGTGTAATTTTCCATAACCTGATCTACTTTTAGAGGATGAAAATTACCTTTCCTGTAAACCAAGAAAGCAATGACGTATGTAACGTCTCTAAAATGGGTATAGTTCCTGCAATTTTTCAATAGTCAATGAGAAAAGGATACTAGGGATGTGTTTGGAAGCTTTCTGTTCCTGGTGACCCCGATGCCTGGAGTCTGTCTAAAGAGACCTTAATAACCGTAGGTATTAAGAGTAATTTCTGAGGACAGAGCTCTGACGCAAAGCCAGCAGAACTGATCAAGTGTAGAGGACACAGGACTCACTTTAAAATGGGAACTAGGCAGGAGACTTTTAGAAAACACCCATGCAGCAAACAAAAAACTCTACATAATGTGTAAGTGAAAATGAGCTTGGATGACATGAAATCTGTGAGCACAATGTTTATCAAAGAGGAAAGTGCTATTCCTGCACTACTGAAAAGCTAAATTATTTAATCTTTGGAGGTATCAAGTTTTGTACCAATAACGACTCAGCAGCTTTCCTGGCTTACACAAATAGAAATATATAAGCAGTTATTAGAAACAGCAGAGAAAATGAGAATCCTCATGAGATGAATAATGTGCTTGAAATACTGCTGCATACAAATCTGACCCATATTTCACAGGGAAAATATTGTTAATAAAGTATACCTGGCAAGTATGCAGGTATTACTGCATCCAACAAAATGATAACAGCACTGAAGAGCACATTTCCTGAGCTAGGGAACAATGCTGTCAAAGAACAGCCCTTCCCTTTACAGCTTCCAGAAGGGTTTAAATGGGTATATTTTTTGCTATGTAAGACAGAATACAAACCTTAAGTATTTTGAGGCAAATCTTAATGATCTTTCTGTCAAAAACAAATTACATAAGTGTAACACACTTCTTAGAAGTAGAGTGAAATATGCTGTTTAACAATCACCTGTCTGTAAACAAGACGGGAAAGGGAGAACAAGCTCTTTCCTTAAGTTACAAAGAAACCAAGCTTCTTACTAAAAGTCAAGTAATTACGTCATGTCTGCACGATACCTATGATATGGGAGGGGAACTATGATCTACTATGTCAAGTTAAAGATAGCTGCATCTTGTCTTTTAAAAACTTATGGACTTAGTATTAAAATCCTCTAACATATTTATATACGTATTTGGCTTCTGCTATGCTTCCTCTTACCCTCCTGACATTTCAAGAGTTCTCTGCCAGATCTTACAAATGCTCTCCACTAAAAATAACTGCTGACATTAGCAAGGGGCAGGCACTAATCACATTCAGAATAGGATTTTTTACATACAGTTATTAGTGCTTTATATTTTTTGTAAACTTCAGCTCTGGTTGTTTAAAAAAAAAAAAAGATGTAAATACACTCCATAGCTGCATTAAAACAAACAAGCTATTACAGTTGAATTATTTTGACACTAATATATTATGCTGGAGTTTTGGGTTGGTTTTTTTTAACTGAAATAATCGCTTGCCTATCCAGTTTTCAGCAAGTGAAGGCAATCGCAGGTTGCCTCATTATGTGAGCAACTCTAAAGGAGAAAATCATGCCTGTTACTGAGTAACACAAAACTGGCTCCTCCCGAAAGATGGCTTCTCCTCTCTGACAAAGGGAAGTAGAGGCTTTTAAATTATATTTCTGCATTCATCATTTAACGCCGTGCGCTGGCTCGGTTAAGAAACTGCTGCCAGTCCAGAAGTGCCCAGCGTGAGAGAGGACACTTCAGCAGTACACTTGGACTTTGCAAGCTGGCTTCCTCACCCATGCCACGGCATGCACGTAACCACGCGTGCACAGGGCCAGTAAACAGCCCAGACGTAGCCAGAGATAAATGAGGGGAGGCGGCCCTCGCTTGGAATTCCAAGGGTTTATTGCTAAACTCCCTCGAAGGGGTCCGGGCACGAGAGACTGAACTTCCGTTCGGGACACACTTAAAAGGGGTACAGAAAAGGAGGCGGGCATGATACAGCAGCAACCTATGGGGAGAAGGAAAGAGCAGAACAGAGGCCGGGTCACATTCTTTTAGGGGATACAAGGGGTGTCTGTCAACTGCCAATCAGACAGACCGGATCTACCTCAGGTCACAGGAATTCAATGGGAGAAAACTTTCTCACAGGGGGATATTTAGCCTTTGGAGCTGGCCCACCAATAGGTTTCCTCTTTACCTGGGCTTTGTGGCCCCCTGGCCATTACTGTGGCTGGTTCAGCCACCACAACAATCACTCAAACCTCACCCTAGGGCTTCAGGAGCCCCTCACCTCTAGTTGCTACATGAACTCTGAACTATAATGCTGCTACAAGAGCTCTGTCCCTGAGCCTTGTAGCTCTATCCAGTTGTCACACCCAAATTGGTTTCACTTTCGTGTGGTTTGGATCTAGTTGTCTTACAATGGCATGGAAGAAAAGTTGTTCCTTTTTAAAATGGCTTTTAAAGAGTATGGCTGTTAATCAGTCACTAGAAGGTTGGGGCCTGTGCCCACTATGAAAAAAATTCCAGTTGGTGTGCTCCCATACATTGGAATTTTCCTGCATTCTATACTGGTCCTCCAGCAATGTGAGGTCTTTGTTACCTGAAGTGACCAGCTTCTACGTTATTTACCTGACACAGGGGAGAAAGAGCAACCAAATCACTGGCAGGCTGGCTGAAGACACTGTGCATTTGCTGTGAGATGTTATGGAAGAAGTCCCGTAACTTCCTGCACAGACCTCCTCTAATATTTGATATATTACATTATTAAACTCTCAACCTGCTATTCAAATCCATCTGTTTTCATCTCAGTCTTCTGTTTATCTTAATCAATGTTCCAGTCACAAATATTATAAACAAGAATCACAGATATTGTACGTAAAAACTTAAACACTGAAATGAAAAAATCATGAAGATGTTTCTATAAATGTTTGACCAAATCTGCATATCATTTTGCAAAGAAGAGCTTTTTTATTTTTTCTTGAAAAGACCTTCTAATTCTCCTCTAATCACATGATATGACTCAGAAACCTGATGTTATGTAACTGCACTGATGCTAAGGCGAACAGGGCAAACACAGGGTGTCATCCAACCGGAAAATTCCTACTCCAGGTAACACAAGGGGTCCCCACACTGTCAGAGTTTGGTGGTGTATATTTGGTCAATAATGCAATATATCTTTTTTAAAAAACCTGCTTAAGTAATAAGGGATTGTCTTTCCTAGCCCACAGGGAGAGGCAGCATAGTGGAACTTCAGGTTACTTAAAATAGAAATATTTAGCCCGTAGTGCTTGTTCTGCCATGGCTCTACCACTGCTGTGGCATCTGAGTGTATAGTATTCTACAGAAAGCATATAACCTTCAGTACCTACTAGGAGAGCTGTAAACTAATTAATAATAATAATAAAGGGTGGGTTTTTTCCTTTTTTTTTTTACTCAGGAGATTATAGTATACATGAAAAATGAATGTCTGCTTTCATTTCATTTATCTGACAAACATTTTCTCATTTCCCCATTAAGCAAAAAAGAAACCTTATTATTACCTTTGTCTAAAGTTAGAGTTCCTGAATTATAATATCTCATTTGCTGCAGAACACATAACAATTACTAATTCAGATTCTGAAATATGAATCAATTATCACATTCTTAAATAGATTTTCCAGGAGATTAATACATCTTAGTTTCCTCTTCCCTAAGTTCAGGATACAGACCTTCCTTCCTAGCTGTGCTCCTTTAAGAGAAAATATATGATTTGCTCAGTCAAGTAAATAAGATATCTCAGTGCTGTCTGTTATCTGAAAATGTTAAGAACTACCATAAAAAAAGAAATCTGTCACAAAGAGTTAAATTGGAGGTGAAAATTTTTATGTAGTCTGGAACATACGAGACCCCATTTTATTTTTACATCAGACTCTGTTCTGTACCAACAAAGTTACATATAAACATAGCTGAAATGCAAAGCACTTTCAGTTGAGTTCAAACTGGAAGAATCTTCTTGATGGAGCTTATCTCAAAATCATTTGAAGTCCAAAGCGTCTATGCAAAACCATTAATCTCAGAATGTGTCTAAACACTATCCTGGAGACAGGCTACAATTTACAGTTCTCTGTGACAGGCAAATCACTGGTAGAGCCCTGTCATTTAACCCCAATGATTTCTTTGGTAGGCATGGAAAGAAAGGTTTTCACACTGCCCTGTCACAGAGGGGCTACAGAATATGTCAACACTGTATAACTTTACATAAAAATTAAAGCAATAAACAGGCTTTGCAGTTATGAAAAAAGATCAGCAAGGTGGGCTTTCAGATCACTGTCATTGATTAAAAACTCGCTACTTAAGGAGAGCTTTGGCATTTTGGGAGGGGGGGTGAAATGTGGAGGTGTTTTTATAGCAGGTTTTTGCTCTATGTATTTTTAGTGCAACATGCTCTCTAGTTTTATATAAGACCACAGTAAAGTTTCAATCTCCAGGTACCTAATGGTGCATGTTTGCTAGCAGTAGAGAACACCAGCACAATGGTCAAGCTTATCTGCTCAATACACACAAATCTTGTCAAAATTCTGAAGGTCCCAGCAGGCTTAAGTTTAGATTATGTTTATTTAAAGAGAACAGTCACTTCAGATTTACAGTTTAGGTGCTTCTATGTAAAATGTGTTTCACCATTACGAATTGAATTCTATGTAACCTAGAACCTATCTTAAAGTTCACAGGTATTCCCAACATGTTTTCTATACGGTGTTTTCAATTGCCTTCACGCACATCTATTTAGAAACTGTTTTGTAAAACACAACAAGCCAAAGTGATTATTCGTTTTATTTTTGCACCTGGTACATTACATTTGCATTTGAAAAATAAGTTTCAAGATACATAAATGAGAAATCATATTCCACACCTGCCATCATTGCAACCTTTTTTGTGCAGAGTGCCAAGTAATTATGTTCCCATTGCGTACAACCCTTTACAACTGTTTACACAGTTTACAACTGAGTTCCTGGAACATTACCTAACAGATATCACTGCTGGGTGATAGAAAAATGAATGCCAGAGAGACATACATGGAATTCCGAAAAGTAACCTGGTGCTTCCTAACTTGACTTGCTCTGATCTGCCTGCAGAAAGACTTCCATCAGTTTTGAGGTATATATGTGGAAGTTATGGAATTGCATTTCCCTTGCAGGTCAGAACTGGCAGTGACTTACCAACAAAGGAGACCTGGGGAAGAACAGGCATTCCTGTGTGCTTAGGAAACTGGGCAGTGCAGCCTCAAGAGTTGCTATAGGTAAAGCCAGCCCAAGGAGACACACTGAATGTCTCCTAAAAGCCATGCACTTTTCACGTGTGGAGAAACTGGTGTAAGGATCAAGGAACAAATTCAGATATTAGAGGGAGGAAGAAGAGAAAGGACCTTTAGTTCTACCTCTCAATGTCTGTGACTTTCAAATATATGTTTTGATTTATCTTCTTTATTACTCACAGACATTCATAATCACAAACCTGGTCATCAACTCATCAGCCCCTGAATTTGGTCTATCAACACTGAAAAATCCTACTGGACTACAAGATTCACTACCTTCTACTCAAATCTGGCCAGATACTAGTAAAAATTATATAATTTTAAGACTTCTTTAGATTTAAACAAAAGAAATGCTGCCCACATGCTCACAAATAACACTATGGTTTGACTCAGTCTATAACAACTCCATATTTCTCTTCTCTGCCAGGGGGACACATATGTTAATGGAGCTCCTATTTGGAAATTCTCTGAAATTAAACTCTGTTCCAGTTACAAGAGTAAAAACAGAAAGAGGCCTTCATCCAAAACCCATGAAAGCAGCAATGGCACCAGTGAGGGGACAGGAGTCAATGCGTTTAGATGCAGTATCCAGGTTTAGTAGACAGAGCAAATTATTTAAAAGATGAATAGATGAGGAATAACAAGTATGTTGCAGTAGCAGTGATAAGCACATAAAAAAACTCTGATAATTAATTCATTAGCATCTGCTCATTCAAAGTTAGTATCCTTGATTAATGGTATAAATAATAGGGTTTTTTTAATATTTTTGAGGTGTGTTAAGCTATCAATACTAACTTAGATAATCACAAACATAGTTAACTGTTAATTTAAAAAAAAATCAGCAGCATTGTGCAGCAGGTGAGGTGTTACTACCCTTAAACAAGAAAAATATTATCATTTTTACATTTGTAAACAATTAGTTTTCATAGCAACTGTTTGGCATTGTGCCTTGCTCAGTGAGCTTTGTACAACATTCCCGAGTCATGTTAAACCAAGTTGTCACATCCTGTCAAAAATCAGTACTTTCTTCAAAGATTGAGAGCTGAAGATTGTGTGTAGAGGAACTGATAGCACTTGTAAATGACATGGCTTACAGAAGGCAGCTATTAGCATTTCTGCATACCGGTGTAATCCAGACACCTCAACTTCGATTATCATCATCTCAACATATTGCAGTTCTGAGCCTTCCCTATGAAAAAGCACTTAGTGTTGCTGAACTCTGACAGAATGTTCACTAATCTGGACAAAAGCCCATTAAGGCCAGGGCCTTTAAATAATTTTAATTTTTGTTTTGTAGACTGTAACTCCTGAGTTCTATCATTCCATTTTTCACAGCTTCAGATTTTCTGTGTGCACGAAATTCCCCACCGTAACCTTAAATTATTCTGTCCTTCTGGTGTTCAGTGACAGTCTCTGAGGCCTGAGCTTTATTCTCCTTCAGGGTTCATTCTTCTTCTAAATACTCATCATCCATTGCATTCTATAAAGAGAGTTCCCAGCAGTAGTTTTTAAAATAAAAGATAAAATGTTCACTATCTGAACATTTAAGGCTCTAGTGTCAGTACCTGGAATGCCTCCTGTTGACAATGATGGTTATCACTGGGGGCAACTGAGATCTGTTCATTCTGAACTGTCTTCAGAAATCAGCCTTATCTGATTGTTCTTTCAGATCAAAAGAAATAGGAAGACAAAGTAAGCTGTGCATATTCTTTCACTCTGCACTTTGTTGTTAAAAAAGGAGGAATCCCACTAGGACCCACAAACCACTTTTAGATATCACTAATCTTTGCTATGGATTTCTATTTTTCCATTTATTGCCAGCTGGCTTACTGGATTTTGATATTTTAATGACATAGCGCACTGTTAGGAATTACTGTGAAAAACATATAACAATATCTAGATAGACAAAAGAGTATTTATTGCTTGAAGGGAAGTGACATGTAATTTTCAGCATTTATAGCTGAGATTAGACCATTTTTTACACATGATAGATATGTATTCAGTAACAGAAATACTTGTGAAGTCTCCAAAATCACACCTGGAGCTTGCGTACTCAGGCATGGTTACACTATTTTTAAATATTTGTGGAAGGTAGCTTGGATTGCCTCTTACAGCAGGTTCAGTCTCAGTCACTAAATTCGTAACTACTTTCATAAACTGCATAGTGAGCAGACCTGGGGAATACAACCCTCTGCTTTATTTTTTTTTTCTTTTAAAAACAGCATCGATAACATAATTGCTGACAATTAGGGTATGAAACACTATCTATGGAAGTTCCACTTCAAAAAACTCAAATTGTAATTAACTTTGCAATCACATTGAGCTTCACATGTGCTGGAGTTGCAGTTTTGGGGGACTTTCCCTAAACTCACTGGGACCCTGTTGAAGATCCCTACTTTTATATAAAAAGCATTACACATGTGGCTGATTCATAACAAAATTAAAAAATTAGCATATATGTTATGCTGTTTCGTAGTGTCCGACACAGCTACTATCAAATGTATTACAATTTTAACATGGAGATTTGTACATCTGGATTTTGGTAATTAATATACTACTGAAAAATTCTTGAGGAGTCTCAATATAACCAGCCAGTTCCCTAATTTCTAGCGAGTTTCACCTGGTTCATTGGCCTGTGTCATTTAAATGATCTCTCCTTATTTTTCTCCATTAAAAGGAAAATCAGATTGATCACTGCCTTACTCACATCCACAGAGCTTTTGTTCGGCTTTCTGCTTCTCTTACTACAATGTTAAAATGAATTTTGTGAACAACATAATTTGTGCTGTAGCCTCAAGCACCCTGAGCCAGTGCAAAGCCTCTTCTCGATATCTGAACCTGAGACCAGTTTGCCATCAACTCAGAAGTGTAGCATGCATGAAAATGTCCTTCCCTATCACTGTTAAATGAAGAATATGGCTCAAACCTCTTCAGAGCTGATCTAGAGGTCAAATTTCCCTTTCAGGAAACTACACCCCTTCCTATAGAAACTGTTAAACTACATCGAACCATCAAAAATTCACATGTTGTTTCTTATTTTACAAAAAACAGACAGAAATCACAATTTATTAAGACAGAAGCAGAATGCTGGGGGAAAAAATAAAGTCCTCTGTTCTTTCAACAAAAATTGAGTTCTACTAGCTTCTGGTACAGCTTGAAATACCAACTTCAGTTTTCTTGACTTCTATGCTTCCTGACTAGCTCCCTTGGGCTATTTAAGTTAGATGGTTTCAGTAGACTAAATAAAAAAAAATCACAATACACACACTATCACCAATTAGCCTTAAAAATTTGTTTGAAGAGCCATAAAAAAACCACAAGAAAGAGATTTTAGGCTCTTGAAGGAAAATAAAGTGTTTTTTGAAACAATAGTTCATTTGCTTGAAAACAATTGTTCTTTTTTATCTAGTACACTACTCAAAACACCCACGTCCTAATTAGTTCAACTGCATTCATAATATGTGACAAACCCCAACTTCTATTCAATTGTAAACATTTTTCCTGAAAAAAATGCATAGTTTTCTACATAGAAAGTAAAACATTACTATTCTATTATCCAGTTAGTATAAATTTTTTAAAGGAGGGCAATAAGAGTATTTGCTAGATTTTAGCACCTGGGATATTTACTCTCTGATCCGGGACTGAATAACATCTCTGTTAATGTCAACAAGCCATAGAACTAAAACCAAATTTTGCCAAACAGTAAAGGATCCTTAAAGACAGTACTGAAAATCCTGGATGGTGCCAATGTAGGACTTCCCTAGGCACAGTGGTTTTCCCCATTGCTCTGTACTCTGAAAGGGAACCCATGACTTTGCCTGTTATCTCTGCTAATGCACCAAGAGAAAATCCTACCAATAAAGAAAGAAATGGTTCCTAAGGAAAAAAGCAAGTCTTCCTGTTTTAAGAGGGGGAAAAAAAAAAAAAGGAGAGAATCACAGTATCATTTAGGCTGAAAAAGACCTTTAAGATCATCAAGGCCAGCTGTTAACCCAGCACTGCGAAGCCCACGACTAAACCATGTCCCTAAGCACCACATCTGCAGTGGATATATCTCCCAGAACACTCCCTAGTGAGTCACCTGTTGGTCTGTATGCATTAGGGCATCCCTGCCTTGGTGAAACAGCACTATCTCTGCAGCCACTGTCTCTTGCTTGTGGCTATGCCAGCAGGTTGCGCCGAGGCTCAAGAGTGAGGGCTAATATCCGCTTTCTGCTTGAATCCCAAGAGGTTCAGGATATTGATTTTATGGCAAAACAGGAATGTGTTTTAGCAGTCGTTTTCCACCTGATCTTTACAAAGAGGCATCTCTCTATTCTGCTATTAAACAGCTTAAGTTAGATATGCTCAGGAATTGCTTAATAACCTGACAAAATTAAGCTAATTACTGATCAAATGTCTCCGGCCACTTCTGATTAAAAACATGATGTTGATTGTGATGATAACAGACTAAAATTTAATAGCTTTAATATCTTCTTTGACTTGAGAGATTGAATTAATAAATTAGTACATCTCAAGGAGAGGTGTTCAACAGGGGCTGTGCACTGGAGGTACACTAAATTCCCCATGACTAAGAGTGTTAGAAAAATTTCCCTTGACATGGTGGAATCTGAGCAGAAGAGGAGAATCCTGGCTCCAATCCATATTTCCAGAATTATTTACACAAAGCACTGGGCTAAATCACGATCCTTCCTCCTACTGCTCAGATTTGAGGATATAGAAGTTTTTCCACTTCCAGGGAAATACTTTTATAAAGCTAGAAACTAGCACCATCACTAATCCCATCTTGGATTTTGAATGGGAAGAATGAGAAGTAGTCTGTTCAGAAAGGCAATTATGTCCAGGAATTCAGGCCTGTGAGACTCCCAGGCTGAACTTGATTTGCATTTCAGACCTCAGCTTTGATGGCAGAGAAGATTTCAAACTCTTCTTCAACCACTTCCTACCCATGGCTAAGATTTTTTTTTTGTTTGACAGATCATTTCTCAGATTTACAACTAATATGCCAAACAGTTCCGTTTTGTGCAAAGATGATAGAAATGTGTAAAAATATAAAAACATCCATCCAGTGACACAGTGACTGATTGCTGTGAGAAGATGACAGTTCAAAAGACTGAGTATGATACCTGTTTATTTTTTTGAGGACAACTTGAAAAAAATTATATCCCCTGGCATGCCTCTCTAGAGCTCATAAATATAGGCAGCCTGACAAAACCTTGATAGCAACGTGCAGGAATCATACCTGCATTTAAACAGTAATCATAGAGATGGTTAGCTGTAAAAAAAAAAGCAAAGCAAACCAAAAAACAAAAGAATAAAGTACGTGTAGTACCAGGGAGATGGGCCTACTATCAGTTGGGAATTCACCTCTGATTCTCTTATCAACAATGCAAGGATCTGGGATGCTGCAATATTTAGTACACAGACAGAGTCAAGTTACAACAGGAGAGATTAAATCACTGTAATCCCCACCTACTAAAGGAAAAATTCCATAGATGTCCAAAAATTTATACAACACACTGGAAACGATAAGCTCTTCATATTGGGGTGAGAACATTGCAATCTTAACAGACACTCAACACTCGCGTATATTGTCACGAAAGGAAAATAAAGAAAAAAAGGTTGTGACAATAATAACTTCTGCCATAAAACTTTATCATCAGAACATCTATTAAATATAGAAACCTCTACTATAATACCAACCTTTAACACAGCATACAACACCATTTGACTGTCCTGAATACAATTCATAAAAAATGCTAGTATTTAAGCCAAAGAGAAGTTGAAAATAAATGATCTCCCAAAAAGGTAATGATAAAAACTGTGAGCAAAGACTTTCATTGAAATTAATGTTTTGTACACAGTTATTGATTGTAGCTTACTATTTACTGTAGCAAATGCTTGTAAGATAATGGTCTGGAAGAATGGGGATTTAAACATATCAAAAAATTGCAGGACTTTTTTTATCCCTATAGTTGAAGTTTCTACTGAGGACTTACACTACTGAGAACTGCTGACAACTGCAGAAACTGCAGACTTACTAGGAATAATGCTACAGGGCTTGCTCAGCCAGTGAAACAGACCTGGAAGTCATTATGGGGAATACCAAAAGAAGGCCAAGAAGAACCAGGTGCATCATCACAGGACAGCTGCTGCACCAGCAGCAGGAGTACCCAGGGGTTGGTCACTTCTTTCAGGACACACGACATTTCAATAGTGTACCAGCCTTGGAAATCATCTGGAGACACTATCTATTCATGGCTTCCGGTGTACTGATGTAGAAGAAGAAAGGAGTTCAATTGTATTCAAACAAACAACAAAAAAATATTAACTAAACCAGAGCATAACTGTATATATCGGATGCTAGCTTTGTGTAAGAGAAGTACAATCCATATTTGGCGTTGAGCATTTGTGAGATCTTGTATGTGAGCATTCACTCAGCAGGGTATGCCAGTCAGATGGAAGAGACAATGGCCTAGTACTTACTCGGGGATCTTAAAAAAAAATTTAAAAATATCTTTTGGAAATAAAAACTGAGTGTACTTAGTATTAAGATGCATGCCTGTATTGCTGTCCTCATGTGGTCGAGATTGTTCCCTTTACAGATCAGGATACAGTAAGTTACAGGTGAGCTAGAGAAAGCTGCAGCAGGGGAAATTTGGATTTGTAAAATCAAACTGGATTCTTTTAACCTGTAATGTCCAAATGGACAATGGAAGAGAACATCTTACATTGGTCCATTTGACTAAAACATGCTAGTTTTGGCTTTTAGGTCTTGTCCAGGGATACATTTGTGTTTCCACATAAAAGTGATTCTAAACAGCAGCAGGTATAGATATTATGAAAATAGCCTTTTAGTTTCTCTCTCATAGGAACACTACAAAACACAAATTTGCGTTGGCTATTTTAGTTTGAATACTTATTCCAAGATAAAGGAGAAGCACCTTTAAATATCTGAAAAGAATTAGAAGAAATGACTGCTGCTCCCAAGTTTCACATATTTTCCTAGAGTAGCATTCATACATCCCTTCCAGAGTGGAAAACAGACTAAATTAAATGCTAAAAAAAGCAAAGAATTAAAGCAATGTATTTCAGTAGTGTAGATATTGTGATCATATGTCTGTGGCAACAAATAGCCAACCAATAAATATTCTTAAGTATTCAGCTGAACAAGAATTATATATACAACCTAGAATAAATGGTGTATACCTGCAGTCCTCTGCATGTCTTTTTCATTCTGAAATAAGCATAATCTAATCTAATAATACTTGGTCACAAACCACATTTGATTAAAATCAAAACAAATTCAAGAACACATCTGTAAGTATATTTAAAACTATTTGTATAAATGGTATTCTGGACACTTTTACTGCTTATTTCTCTTATGGCCATAATAAGCACAAAGTAAGATTAACTTTTCCTGATTTTGCTATGAAAATCACACTTAGAACCTATAAAGCTTTGTCAGTAAAAGATGTGTTACCTACCAATGCAAGTACTACGTTATATTCTGACAATAAAACAATAAGGATGACTAATACTGCATAGAGGAAGTACATGGAAACATGCGAATTTTCCATCCCTTCCAGACCTTTATTTCAATATTAATTAGTTAATATTAAAAAAAAAAAAAGGCAAAAAAAAGAGAGCTGGTCAGTTGTACAATATGCAACATTAGAACTGCAATATCTTTTCTTGGTAATATCTCTTACGTTCACAGTTTCATGAGTGAGATACCATACCCCTTCTTACTTATGCTGTCCTTTTGTCAGATACAAGAAAAGACTGTATTACTCAGCAATTATGGAACGCATTTAAATTAAATATGACAACATAACTAGGAAATAAGAAAGGGATAAAAGCTGGTAGAAAAAAGTCTGATAATGAAGCCTCTAGTTCTGATGACAAAGTGATACAATATGTAAAGCCTTTTGCAGGGTATTGAGATTTTTATTCTTTTACATAGAACGAAAGAAAGTGAGAAGGGGAGGGGGCCAGAGGAAGAAGAATCTGTGGTCTGTAAATGATCAGCACAAAAAATAAATTATGGTCAAGTAACTGAACTTTTCTGATGTGTAAATTGAATCATTCCCACACGCTGGTGTTTTATAATTAAAAGACCCTTTTCACTGTGGGAAATTTTACTGAATTTTGTATTAAAAGAAGAAACAAACCATCAATCATGAGGAGGTAGGGGAACTCAAAGAGCTCAACCTATTAAACTTGAAGAGCGTAGTTGAATTCTGAATGACTTGCTCTAGGAAACTGTAGCTCTTTTAAGGCAGCTACTGTAAAAACATTAATGAGCAGAACACGTTTCTGATCGCTGTTCTAAAATCTTTTGTAGTCATACAGAAGAACACACACTCCATTTGGTGTCACAAGATGCAGAATATGGTTGTAAATGAACCCTTTTTGTGAGGTTCACAAGCTATAAATTACTCGACTTTGGTTACCATTGAGAAAAATCACTGAGCTAAAAACCAAAGACGAAAGCCCAAACTCCATGTACTTGTTCAATACAGTGCAGTTGCTAGGTAAGTAGTGATCAGACAGATTAAGATTTGCTCAGTCAGATTGCTGCCAAATTCAAACATTTTTGAGTGGACACCTTTCTAGAGTTCTGGGACCTTATGTGCTTTCAGCTGAGTCGAGATCATGGCTACAAATTACATTTTCAAATTATTCCTCTAAAGAGGGGTATCATTAAAAAGCATCACAATACGGCACACATAGGAAACAGCAATGTCTTGTGGAAACTTGAGATTGCTCCCAAGAGATTTAATAGGTCATTTTGAGAATTTTGTTATTTATTCAATTATGTTCTATCCTTGACGCATCTGGTAATGGGGCAGAGAATTTATCATCCTGGATATTCTTTCTTGAACAAGCCATTTATATCTGTTAGAGTTGGTGCTCTGTGAATTTATCCCTACTTATACTTTTGGCGTACACTGTTATGCAGCAACAATAAATTAGATTCAGCAGCATAAACTATTGATAATGGACAGGTCAGTAGAAAACTGTATATACTGAGCACAAACTGGCCGACTATAATTTTGCAGTTTGCTGAATTCTGTCAGTTAGACAGTGGTGTGCCATTTTAAAAACCCCAATGCAATACATAGGTCCCACCAGAGTTTGAGGCTGTAGGATGTTTCATCTTACCTTCAGCTTTCCATGTGAGTGGATCCCTAATAAGCCAGGAATCTGCAATGAGAACAGATCATGAAGATTTTGGTCAAAAATTTTTATTTTGTAATTGTTTAATTTATCATTACAGAATACCTCAGTAGCTTCAAATATCAAGACAGGATATGACAGCTTATAATTTTTTTCTTCATTATTATTTTCCTCTTTGTATTACGATATATGATGTGGTCATACACTGTGTATCTTTCCTAAAGTCTAAATGAGATGCAGATTATCTGTAATAAAATATTTATTATAGCTATTGCTGGACTGACATGTTACTACACTGTAAAATGCAATTTTATTTCTCTGAACCATATGGAACTGTTGATTGCATGTTGAATACTAAATGTAAAAATGGCATTTTGGAGATCCATGTTCATTGTATCTCATTTACTTTTACATATGATTCCTTCAGGTCACACATGAAAATGTTCTTTCCTTTCTGCCACTGTGGCAGATCATGTATTCTGAGAATTTCAGAGAAAGGTCTACCTAACTTCAGCACAGCTGACATGAATTTTAAATTACAATTTTGTTGATGTATGAACCAGCAAATATATTATAAATCCCACTGCTACAGCTTTGCAAAGCCAATGCATTTAACAGTAATAAAACATATGGAAAAGATAATGATTATTTTTTAAAGAAAAACAAACATAATGGCACTTAGAATATATACAAAGAGCTATTTTCAGACAGTATTTTTCATAAGTATTGCAAGCTTACAGTGTTCTGAAGTAAAAGATAAAGTGATTTTCGATTTTAATAATCAGGAAAAAGGGAGTATTTCACACATAAAGATGGAACTTTAGTAAATTAAATGGATACATGGAATAAAGCCCTTGCCACTAACAAAAGTATCTGAAAATCTTGTTTCATTCTTATCTTTCTCACATTCCAATTAAGTTCATATTGTAACATCTGCCAAAAAGGGAAGGAAAAAAGGTGCAGTATATCTTGAAATGAACAGCCACAATTTTTTGTTTTTAGAACTCCTCTTCAAACAAGAATCCAAAGAGACTACATAATTTTTCTTTTTAATGAAGCTGTGATTTTGCAAGTGATAATAATAACTTATGATGACGGATGGAATGTGAAAAAAATGCACACTTCCTATATTTGTGTAAATACTTTTTCCCCATGAAAAAATGTTTTCATTTCATTGTGCTTTCAGCATTTAAAAAATTTGGTATGAAGGAGCATTTCAGCAATTTTTTTTTTTGTTTCAAGCAAAATAGGTCTAGTGTAAGAGCTCAGCATTTTCTGTGTGTGTGGGTTTTTTTTGTTTGTTTGTTTTTTTTTTTTAAAAGGTATATGTTCAACTGACTGACCCAAGAATCAGAGGGAGAGATATCAATATAATCGAAATATTGGTAATGTACTTGTTTTGTCTGAAAGAGTTTTCTGGAAATAATTTTCTTCAGACTAGCTAGCAGTGAGTCAGCTGGCAGTGCAAAAGGATTTAGAAGATGACAGCTGACCAAAGGGATATTTCACACCATATGAGATTGTGCTCAGCATAAAAAGCTGAGGAAGGAGAAGGAGGAAAGGATGATCAGAGTTATGGTATAGTCTTCCCAGATAACTGCTATGCATGATGAAGCCCAGATTTCTTGAAAATGGCTAAACATCCATCCACTGATGAAAAGTAAGGAATGAATCCCTTACTTGGCTTTGCTTGTGCTCACAGCTCCTGCTTTACCTATTAAACTGTCTCTATCTCATGAGACATCTCACTTTTACCCTTCTGATCCTCCTTCCTGTCTCCTGGGGACAGTGAGTGGCTGCATGGAACTTGGTTGTCTACCTGGGTTAATCTAGAATGAGCAGGAAAGCAATTCTAAATATTGTCTCCAAACTTCTGGCAGGCAGAGATTAAGAGGATGAGCATCCTATTTTTATCTTCTGGGGAAAACAGAGTAAATACTACATTAGATCATGAGACCGATTTGCTCTACAGCCTGAAAAAGTGGGTGGATATTGGATGTGTGCATTCAAGTTCTATCTGAACCATGAAAAGCATTTCCTACAGTATCTATAAATTCAAAACTAGACAATAAAAGTCAGCGAAAACTCTCCCACATATTACTGAGGCACAACACATGTCTTCCTAAGTTTAAATCCTGGATTGTAAATATTTTTTTTTCAAATATATGTGCAGACGTACATAAAAATGAATACACAGCTTGACCGTACAGACAATAGAAACATAAAAGAAGATAAATACTAAAAATATAATTGTAGCAATGAAGGGGCAAGGTACTGAAAATCTAAAGGCTCGATGCTAAAGATGTTCTAATGCATGGTCAACAGTTACCACATCGAGTCACACCATGTGAGAAACTTTGGTATAAACACAACTGCAAAACAGACTTGTACCTAATTTCCTGACTGAG
The DNA here is from genome assembly GCA_013398955.1 of Callaeas wilsoni. Classification (NCBI taxonomy): domain Eukaryota; kingdom Metazoa; phylum Chordata; class Aves; order Passeriformes; family Callaeidae; genus Callaeas; species Callaeas wilsoni. The sequence continues at coordinate 97,365 of VWPU01015782.1, read as the reverse complement.
TGTCTAAGCATTCTTATCTGTGTCATCAGAGTAGCTGCACCATTGACCTTAACAAAGCCTGCCCCTGAAACACAGAAAGAAAAGAGCTTGAACGCAAACCTGAAATATTCATCCTTGTGTTTTCTATTTATGTTATCACTTGCAGGAATAAGTTCTAAGCTATGACTTTACAACTGTCAATAAAGATATTTTAATTTAAGAAAATGCAGACAACTTTCTGTCTCTGCTCCCCTGAATATTTCCTTTTTCTAGATTTAGATGATCTTGTGCTCAAAATTCTTCCCTTCATGATTCCATTTCTTAGGTGCTTAACTGTCCTGATTCACTTAATGAGCATTTCTGAATATATTCTTAGCATTGCACACTTGAAAGTCAAGCTTGGTGACACTCACTGCCAACATATTTAACTCCCTTTGATGCTCTGATCTTCATTTACCGGAGCATGATCAAAGAGTGCTGCCCTCAGAAACATGGGAAGGAAAACTGAAAATAGCAGCCAAAATGCAACAAATAGCAACACAGGCTCATCCTCGATCAGCTCTTTCTAAGGTGCTCAGATGTGGAATTCTTCAGTTTCACCAGATTCAGTCCAACTAACCAGTGTGCTGGTTTTAAAAGGAAATGTACTCTTTGGCAGTTAATCTGTAGTAGCTCAGCTTATGCACAAACTCTAACAACAGACCTGGGAAAAGTCTCTCAGCATTGTGGAAGGCACCGGTGTGTAAGAAAAAGAAGTTATTTTTATCAAAATCTGTAAATGGCACATCTTCAACAAGAAAATTAAAATTGCATCCAATTGTTCCTAACTAGGTTCTGGAAGAAGATAACAGAAATTCATATCTGATGACCCCAGTTCAGGCAACAGGACAGCAATACGACTGCCTCACCTCAGATGCCTTTCCAGAAGGCAGCAGGTCTCAATCCATACAGAACACATGGAGTTAGGTAACGGCTTTGGTTTCATTAGCAGACAACTAGGCAGTGACTCTTGCTTACCACTAGTCAGTGGAATATTTATTATACATTCTCACATGGAATCTTCCATCCCAGGGAGAAAATGGAAAATAGAAGAGATGGAAAACATCAGTTCTATTTTATGCAAAAAAAATGACTCAAAAAAGCTTATAAAACTTTACTGCTGCCTGTCAGATAAAACACTGAAATGATCCAGCACATCCTATCTGTTTGACTATCAACTTTAAAGATCTACCAGCTTGGAACTTGAGCGACTATATTGCTATGCTAACAGCTAAGAGAAAGCATATATTGTTTTGAACTGGGGAAGAATGCCTTACACATCATAAAAATTGTTTTCAGTTTCAGGACACTGAACTGCAACTTCATCCTCTCTTGCTCAGTTACATGTTGAGATGGTAAAAATGGGTAGTGATATTCTTTCTCTGCCCTTGTTGATTAGGACTCTTAAAACCCCAAAGTAACAATGACTCAATTTACAAACAATGTTTGTAAATTTGGGAGTTGGCAGGAGGTAGAGCTGACAGTGTTATCTAACTAACAATAATCTATGGCACAGAAACTGAGCAGCTAAGAACCTTCTCACGGAATGGGGCCCTCCACATAGAACAAGTTACAAGGAACAGAACAGATAGAGCTAGACACTGATCATCAAAGCAAGGAACCATCTTGGCTACTTCTGTGAAAATTCCTCTTTTCTAAGTTGTATTTAAGCCATGTCCCTAGATGCAGCTTGGAAAAGTCCCGAGCCAAAGATAACATAGAGCATTTTTATATACTAGTTTATTGAGTTGAATCATTGGCAAATTGATCCAAAGTTCTCAATGACAAACTAATTATAAACAGCCAAAAGTTGCAGTTCTGTGGAGAATAAATAAAACCAGGTTCTCAGCACCAGCCCCATACAGTATGAATGGGTGGCCCTTACAGCCTGTCGTGGTAAGCAACAGTCTGTTGCCATAATCCCACTGATGCCAGGAACCAGGGACCACAGTGTTTGTATCAAGAAAAGAAGCGCTCATGAAGAGGACTATCTAAAACTGAAAGGCAGAGAGAGAACCTGAGGTCTAGGAAAATCCACTCAGGTAAAATTAATGTAAAAAATAAAATAAAAATAAACCAAAAATTAAAAATATAGTTATAGATAGATATTCTGCTCATGTTATAGATAGATGTTCTGCTCATGATGCTCTAGGATGACCCTGCTTAAACAGGGATGTTGGACCAGATGGCTCACTGTGGCCACTTCCAACCTTATCCATTCTGGGACTCCGTGATATCTATCTATCTATCCATCCATTTCTAGATGTATAAGACTATAATCATACATATAGTTTATAGAACAAACAAATGAAAAAATATGTATAAAATACTACAGTTATGTATAACTAGCTATTTATGTCTATATATTTGTATAAATCTTGTTTTATGCATCTTCAATTACATATAACAACGTACAGGATTGTTCTGTACAAAATTCTTACGTTGTTTCTTGTGTGAAAAAACCAAACACCCTCTGTAGCCACATATTTTTCTATAACCTTGTCACAGTAACAGAACAGTATATTAGTAATTATGATTTACCACCTTCTACACAAACACACATTTTTTATTTAATTGCAACAGAAGTATATCTATATGGTCTCTATGGAACTTCAACATGCTGTTAATTAATTTGGTTATTAACAGTGATGTGCATTCACTAGAGCTCATGACACTACATTTGAACAGTTTTGAAAGACAGCCTTGGAATATGCAACATTTTAACCTTAACATGTAATTACTTAGAAATTATGTACTCCACTCATGAATGACTGGTGGGGTTTTTCTTAAAGGTTGTTTAGTGCTTTTTCTATGTCTATGATATCCTTTCCCATAGAACAGATTCTTAACATATTATTTTCATGTTCACAGTGCTACTGGTAAAACCTGCTGAGACGCTATGAAGATGCCAGCTACCTGTCATACATGCTTAAAATAATTGGTATCACAGGAAAAGTAACACAAGAAAAAGCAGCATTAAAGAACAGGTCTTTCTGTGATATAATGCAAAACATATGTTAAAAATATGTGTAATAATTAGAGCACTGTGCATCTGTCTTCATATCAAACCTGCCACAGCTGAAACTACTTGTAAGTATGAAGTTCATGCTACAATACTGGCTCTTTTGAACAAAAGACCTCTTTCTTCAATTACATGTTCACCCGCACCATAAAAATTTTTCACATTATCCCACACAAAGTCCATTATCCAAACCAAACAGGAAAACAGACTACACTTTTTCTATGAAATATCTACTGGATTTTTCTTAATAGAAAGAAAGAGTAAGGCATGAAAAAAAAAGAGGGGCAAAGGTAAAAGAGCTTAAGAGCACAAGGGATACTTAATTACTTAAATTATTGTGAACAAGATTACAATAATTTATACACTTTTATTCACTTTTCAACAAAGCTCTGAATAAGCAGAAACCAACAAAGTCCCTCATCTTTTCAACATGAATTTGTTTCTTAAGCAGAAGAATGTTTTTTCTGTCTACATGGAATGCAAGTATTTTTGCTGTTGATGCCATTTTCTAGCAAGGTTGTACATACGAGAGTATCAATATATATTCTTGAAAAGTCGAAAGATGACAGCCTATGTGAAGGCAATGTTGAGGAATATACAGACTGCATCTTTACATTTACTGTACTTTAAGTTGTATCATCATTGTTATTAAATGCAAAGATATCTTTTCTTCCCTTCCCTTGATTGTTTTTTATATATCATGATGAATATTCACATGAAGCAGAGAACAGCCAATGTGCATAGAATGATATGATAAGCATATATGACCATAGATTACCACTGAATGCTTAGCAGAATAAATTTTGGCAGTTTTGAGAGAATATATTTGAAAGCCGGTTGTCAGAGAATTTTAGTATTCAGAACTCTACTGTCTAAAATCACAAATTATTGCCAATTAAATGGGGTCTGGCTTTTAGAGGAACAGTATTTCCTCATTGATTAATAAAATAATTACTTTTTCAATAAATTTTGAGATTAAATTCTGGCCCAGCAAAAGCAGTGCTCTTAAGAAGAGACAATGAGGAGCTGAAAATCATGTTTTGCAATACCAGGACCCCTGCTATAAGACTATGATGCTGATCCCAGCCCATTTATGCAACATAAAGTGTTTTTTGTCCCCTCAATCCAGCTTCCAGCATCACTGAAATTGGTACATCGATTTCATCAGTTCCCATGTGTAAACCAGACATATGAACACACAGTAATTAATTCAGACTCTTAAGTGATATGCTAAAATGTCAAACTCTCTTCTCCCATTCCAAATTCACAAGCTTTACCATTTTTCTATTATGCCTTATCTACGTATTATATGTGTGATATCTACTTAACTATTTCTATTGAAACTATAAATTTTAATGGACTACAAATTTCTTTAAAATAATTGAATTGGTATTGTGTCATACATTTCTACCAACTTTGCAAGTTATGCAGAAATATAATCACTGTCTGGTAGGTGATCAGGTTATTATTAGGTAAGTTGTAATTAGAGCAGAAAATTCAGTAAGAACTGCTGTCATATATTTTAGAAGTAACTTTAAAGCCTCAAATAAATAAAAATGAATAGAATACAATAGAATGTAATTTATTCTTTTCAAAGATTTCTTGCAACGGATGTCACAAAAGTAATATCCAAGTCTAAGTTAGTTACGAAATACGCAAAGTCAAAGGAGACCTTGTTCACTAAACCTAAAGATAACCACCCTAGGCTAAACCTGTGTGTGGTTTTGGATGCAATGTCCTTTGCACTTCTTTTTATTTTTGAAGTCTTTTTAGGAAGGTGTAAATCAGTGAGGATGAGAAAAGAGGGCTCAGCCTTTAAAGGTTTTGATGGTCTGCTCTTCAACACCTATAACTGGATTTGCTGAAAGAAATCAAGTGAGATATTTAAAAAGCTTATGCTGAACCACAAACATATGCCTCAAGCATACATTTTTAAAATCAAATTTTCTAATAGTACTTTGCAAGGATGTAAGTTTTGTCTCCAGATTATTTTGGAAGTTTTGAATAAAGCATGTAAAAGAGGGAAGGCCTTTAAATCCACCAAGTTCTTTGGGGGAAACTAATGCTCTAGGCAAAGAGGATTACTGATAGAAAATGGTGGACTATAACTGCTCTCGTCAACCTCGGACACTTAGTGACTAAACATCAGGGAAAAAAGTCAATATTACACCAACTGTGCACTTAACTATGGTGTTTCTGTGTTCACATGGAGAACACAAAAATCAATTAATTGTGTGAGAGATACAATCCTTTCAGAATTCAGCCAATGCACTGATTTATTAATGCTATTGATTACACCAAACTAAATATGTAACATGAAGACCTGCCATGTCAAAATGTAGCTCACAGTTTCCAGGTTAAAGATTTGATTTTCTTCTTTATCTTTCTTTTCTTTATCCTTGAGACCAACTCTACTAATATAAATTGGAATTCTGTGAAGAGATCTATGCCAGTTATATTTCTACAAGTCTGCAGAAAAGTGCTTGGTATTGCCTTTTACTTTCATACTTAAATATTTATACACAGAAACCCCTTTTCTAAGATCTGAGACAAGATGGACACAAAATATAATTGCAATTAGAGATATGCTGAGCTTCCAGAAAAAAATATGTCTGGAGACTAAGTCATGAAGAATACCTGCTGATTCCTAGGTAGTGTAGGTACTTAACTCACCTGCATGCTGTGCGTCTAGTTACTGTTTGTATTTCACAGGAGAGATCTATTACCCATATCAATAGTGGGCAACCAATTATAACCAGAACATATTACTTCAACTATCATAATATATTAGGTTGCAAGTGGCAGATCATGAAGATAATCTACAATAATTAAAGCAAATTGACAGCAAGTTATGCATGTGTGTGATTCATCAGGAAACAACATTACATGCAAAAAAAATATCAACATTCACTGCCACATTAGACAGGCTGGAGTCTTCATCTTCCTCCTGCAGTTTGCACTGACAGGAACACCGAAGACCAACTTTCATTGTTTACACAAAAGTACTAATGCTTCTGCTTACGAATTATGATTTTTACTGGCAGAATTTCTATTCTCCTAATGGCATATATACCTTGTGTACATCTCTAGGGCAAAACACATTATCATGAGTAAATTACCAATAGAAAAGAACGCAAAAATATAGTGTTTGTTTCACTGCAAAATTCTATTCTGAAAAAATTCTCACAGACTATATCTAATTTATGTCTTTTTATTGGTGTGAAATGGTTTAAGAAATTCATGCTTCCTGTAAAACAAAGCAAAGCCTGATTAACCTTTTTCAATACAGATTTAATTAATACAGGAAAGAATGAACATGTTCAGCTGGAATGCGGGAAAACAATGATTTTTAGACAAGATTTCTTGTTACGTGTACCTACAGCATTAGAAACCTAATACAGGTGTCTGCGCACTGTGGTTTACAGAAAATACATTGACAACAAAGCAATTAAAGTCAGTGAGGTAATCTCCACTAAATTAAATTGAACTCTTTCATCATCACTGAACTAATTGTGGTGGATACAGTGAAGTGCCATCAGAAGATCTCATATACCTGATATTTCTCTTCCTACAGGGAAGATAGAGATTTCTGTAACTAGTGGTAGATAATTTAGTAGATTTTCTGATCTTTATATTTTAGTCTTGCCAAAAATAAGAGTAAGAAGGGTATTTGAGGACACATAGCTTGATTTCTGGATGACTCTTTTATGTGCATTTGGATTTGGGGTATCTTCAAAAGACAACAGAGCTATTGTGCCGTAGCATAAATAGCATGGCATTTCATTTCTTCATGTTGAAAGATAACATTATCAATTTGACTCTCCACTGATATTAATGAAAGTTTTTCTGCTAATCTGAATGAACTGCTTAGACATAACTATATAATAATATGTAGGACTAACAGAGAAGTCCTGAAAATGTCACAACTCCACCAAATTTAAAACCCACACAAAAGCCCCAGAAAACCAATAGCACTTCATGCCACTTGCAGTCTGAAAACTGGTGTTTAGGAAACAGGTGACACTAGAAGTACAGTGAATAGAAACTGAAGGATCAAAATGAAGAAAATTCAGTTTTAGTACTCCTTGGTGTTTATTTTGTAGGTAAGTTTTCATTCAGCTACATGGTAATATGGAAAAATTTTATGTAACTGTCCAGGCCGCAAATATATTTCATGTAATCATAGAATGGTTTGGGTTGGAAAGGATCTCAAAGAATCTAGTTCCAAACTCCCTGCCATGGGCAGGGATGTCACTCACTAGATCAGGTTGCTCAGGGCACCATCCAGCCTGGCCTTGAACACATCCTTCCTTATCATGATGATTTTAAAATATATCCTCTTTTCCTCTTATAAAGAATAAGAAATTAAAGATCACTTATTTCAATGGCATAGTATGGCAGTATCAGGGCGGCAATTCTACATCACTGCAATTTACCATTTCTCACCTCAACATTGCTAATTAATGGTACTTTAAAAGGTCCATCGTTACTGTACTGCGACCTCGTTTATTAGAAAGGGTTTTGGGGATTTCTCTGGGAACACGTAATTGAAGAGTCCTCTCTGACAAGCTGTTTCTTCAGGGGGTGCTATAGGTTTGAAACAGATGTGAACGGTACACAGAAGAATGAGTGAAATGGTGTCAGTAAATACAACACAGTCTATGAGGGAATAAATACTCCTTTCTATATATTCAAAATAGTGGATTCTTAATTCTGCTCCAAAAAAGAATACGAGACTAATTGTGACTAGTTCTCTGAAAGTACCAGCTTGCAACCCCAGTCAAAAAAGCAGCATTAGAACATTGGAAATTATAGGGCAAAAATGAAAAAACTCAACCAAAAAATTGAGCAGGAAACTTTTTTTAATGTGATAAATCCAAGCACTGTATCTTCAACACTGAATTTCTGATAACTATATCTCAAAAAAAAAAAAAAAAAAAAAAAAAAAAAAAAAAAAAAAAAAAAAAAAAAATACAAAAAAAAAAAAAAAAAAAAAGAAAAAAAAAAAAAAAAGGGGGGAGGTTATAAAAACTAAAAAAAAAAAAAAGCATAAGATCTAGGTAAAAGGCAAAAAAAGGCAGGAAGAATAGAAGAATGTGGAGGGATTTTGAAGTCATTCCATATAAGAAAATGGTGGAATGGACCAGAGTTCATCAGCTTGAAAGAGAGGTAATTGAAGAAGGATTTGATAAAGGCCTATATCAAGGTATATAGAGAGTCCTCATTGCTGTGATATTAGAATAGGAATCTTTCCGTTCTAATACCACAAGAGAGGTTCTCACAAACAAACACAATAGTTTCCTAAAGAAAAACCATAATTAAATTGTGCAAGTCACCATCACAAGATGACACACTGCAAAAGCATGAATAATTCAAAAGGTCTAGTGCATTCATTAACACCTATTGAACACAACCTGAGTCTGACCTCTGACATAACAAGACTCCAGGCCACTGCCTTCACAGTGGTGGGAGGGTATGCACAGGGAAGAATTGCCTGGATATGCTTCTTGTAATCTTTCTTTAGAAGCCTCTTCTTGCTCTACCCAACGTCTTTGTATCTCATGCATCAAAAGTAAATCTCATGCTAAATTAAACTTGCCCCTCTCTTTAATAAAATACCTGTTTCCTTTCTGGAAATAGGAAATATAGTAGCCCTCGTTCATCACCATTAGTAAAGTGATAGGATGCCACATTAACTGAGCTCAGTATAATAGAGCTTATATAGGTAAGGAATTGTCTGAAGGCAAGACAGCTGACAGAAGTGGTGAAAGCAAGACTCAGATGGTTTCTCAGTGCCTGATTTATGTTATGTGATTTAATATTTTCATCAGTGGTCTTGCTAGGAAAAATAGTAGGAGCATGCTGATGACATTTACTGATGACACCATGTAAGCAGAGGTGCTCCAATACAGAAGATGACTGTTAGATCATACAGGAAAGAGTGGGTGACCTTAAAGACTGGTGTAACAGAAATGGGATGAAGTTTAACAATAAGTAACTCGAGATTATACATAAACAGTATTTCTCTCAGGAACCAGAAGCTTAACTTCTGGAAACAACTGAGAAGAATCAGTTATAATAGTTGATTTGAAGACAACCATACAGCTTCACGTAACACAGTAAAAGCTAATAAAACAGTAAAGGCTAATAAATTCTCAATCTTTTTAACTTATACTTTCAGTTCTCTGTTTTATCTTGAAACTTCCATAGTTTGATGTATTCAGATTTTCTAATTTTAAAGTGCAAAATAGCCATCTCCAATGTCATCAATAACTGAGCAGCTCTTTGCTCATATAATCAGTATACAAATCTGAGAAGTATTTGTTAGGTTCTACCAGACTTCCATCACTGAAAAAAGTATTTTTCAATACTGAAAAGCTTAAGAAAAGGCAGATCTTATGAATGTTTAAAAAATGCTGATCTTTTTAGAGATAAATCTGAATGTCATATAGAAAATAACTTACCATCTGGAATACTTATGGCTCCTTATGCCTTGGAATGCTTTTGGTTTCATAAGAAAATCCCAAGACTTATTTTCTAACACTAATTTATTTTTCAATGTCATCATTTTCAATTGTCAATTCCATTATGACAAGTGATTTTATTTGATAAATATTAGATGCAGAAGAAGTCTAAATGAATTACAAATCACATCACTGAGAGGCAGATGACACAAAATTGGTATGTCATTTGCACGTCACTTACAAATTGTGAAAGTTCCTCCAAAACTTTCTGCAAGAACTACGAAGGGCTCAGGTGCTACTCTCAAGTAATCTGATTTATTTCATGGAATTGGCTGTACATACTTGCACTGTTCTTATACTCTTACTATGCAACTTCTACCGACAGTGGCTTTGGAAAGATATTTCTGCAAAATCAGATACCACATTCAGCATGGCAAAAGTCAGAACTTAACACCTAAATTTACTGATGGAAACTCAGCTCCTTCCTCCAAGAGTGTTGTGTCTGGAGTTTAGTTTTAGGCCCAGAAAGGATTAAGCCCTGAATGTTAGCAAAAAAACCCAAGAACAAGCTAAACCTTTCTAGTTATCTGGGCTGTCATGAACTAAACTTTCAAGGAAGTTTGTTATAAACAACGCTGAATGTTCTTATGAGACATGTCTCTTTTAAAAGCTGCCTTAAAAGGGAAGATTTAATAAAGTTTCAAACACTTGTCCAAAAAACTCCAGACACCTACTTTGTTTCTTTGGTTAATTTTAATTTATAATAAAAATAAATTCAAGCCTTTATCTTCTCTTCTAGAGGAAAGACTTGTACATTTGTTCACAATACCTTGGCACTACCTCAGACTTTGAGTTTTTCAAGTCGAACTGTCAGTCTTACACTTAGGGTTTTGGATTATTTTATTAATTTTTTTTCTTCTTATCCATTGTTACCAAAAAATAGTTATATTGAAAAATATCTTATAAATAGAATTTCAAAAGTGCATGTATTATAGAGTTTAACATGAGATTTTTATGGTGTAATGAAAAGGTACTTACACACACATACACAGAAACTCATGCATAATATATAGGATGATTTTATCCTGACCTACTATAATTTAACTCAAAAGTTTTTTGAAACATTTAACAATGTTTCAACTTCATTTGAAAGAAAGGACTTCAGCCATGAAAATTACCAGCTGAAGTTCTGTTGATTCTTGTTATTAACATAGAAGTATGAAATGTGTCTCTGATTCAGCATTTATGTTTTGTTATGTTGGTTAACAAGTTATTGACTATTCTCAACAAAATTAATTTTTTTTTTCTCCAAGAAAGAGATAAATTTTCCTAGTAAAGTTCAACTCAGGACAGCAAAGCAAAAAACACCTTCTGAAAAATCTGAAGATTTGTAATTCAGTTGTCTGAAGCCTAATCCACTTGTTTCCTGTAGCAGAAGGTATAGACTCAATGAAAGAAAATACTCTGGATGAATCATGAATAATTAAGTTAATGTGATGCACCACAAAGTTACCAATACACTACTATAATAGGGATAAAAAAAATTACTGTACTCTTTTAGATTTGCTTCATACAAATAATTCAGTTACCCAGAATTCTTTACAATCACTTTGAACATAATTTCATTCCATGACTGTGAAATAATTTTAGACTTTATATATAGACTTGATAACGTGATGCATAACTGATAAACTACTTTAAATTCACGTAACATTACATGGCCTTCTTCAAGTAAATGCTTAAGAATGAGAAGTGAAATAAGTTATTTTAATGGGAGCCAAAGTGAAGTTGAACTTTCTTATTTTTAGTTGAATCCTCTGAATCGGGGATTGATTCTTCAATGTTTACTATTTTTTCATAACTAAATTCTGTGCTTTTCTGAGGAATTGCTATCAAAAGTATAGTTTTACTTTCTGAAGAAGCTCAGACACCTTTAAAACTCTGCATATTTGTACAACTTTAAAGTAAAGAACGGCTATTTTCAATGCCATAAATTTGTATGTAATCCTATTCTGAGCAGTCTTTATTGATTCTTAGACTGTGTGATGATGCTGGTTTAAAATTGCACTATCCATCCAGTAACATAAATTAGACATCAATTTGTCATTTGTGTATCGCAAAACATTCATATTGAATCTTAAATTTATTTGGAACAGCAAGGAGCAAATCACAGTCCAGTCTGTTAAAACCACACTAATGGTTGGGCTTATCACATTTTGAATAACATTTACAGAATAAAAGAATAGCCTCGCAGGAATGCTGTCAGAACACTGGACATACCTTTGCAAATTTTATCAGATCAATAAAGAATATTTCTGAAGAGAATAGAGTGAGGAAGAGTCTCTGTTAAACTTCACACATGCAGACTGCAGGTAGATCAACAATAACACACCAGAAACTTGACTGAGCAGCCAACAAAGTGATTTATAGATCTCCAGGGGTAATTCCAAAGACCTAGATTAGGAGGTTTCCTCTTGCTATCAATTACACAGGTTCTCCCAATTACATGAGGAGGTGGAAGCAGTTAACTTTGTATTTAAACTACAAGGCTGAACTTAGATCTTAAAGTCAGACAACAACCTGTGGATGAGACCCTGTATTTTGTTCTTAATATCGCTTGAAGACTTCAGCATTATTTCATGGATATTCTGTTGTGAGACACACAAGTAACTGTTCTAGGAAGTAATTAATTTGTTATGTCCAGAGCCAACTTCCTTCTCACAGCACAGCTTAAGATGTCATTCTGTCTTTTTTAATTACCTAAATAGCTAATCAGCCAAACTAGAAGTGCTTTACATTTCTAAAAAAAGTATTAAACATTTTATCATTCAGTACATTTGTATCTGACAAACGAAGAGAGAAAATATGAACAGGGAAAAATCTAAGTGCAGGATTCCAGGCAGTAGTTTCTTAAAGATATTCAATGAATAAAGTTTAACATCTGTAATCAGGAAAAGAAAAGAACCAACCAATATTCCCCCTTCCCCCTCCCCAATAAAACCTTATCAACATGCCTATTAGGACAATGAGAAAAAAACTAATTAAAGTAAATTAGCTTAATGTGCACAGGCTGGATAAAGACAGATCACTTTTAAAAATCCAAGAAGATAATGGTACCCATTTGGGATATGTTTTTGGCATTTTTCATATAAATTGGACAGTTTTAGAGGATAAATATGGTTAGAGAAGTCCTTACAGGCAATTATGTCTTTACAGTGCTGGTGGCTGACATCACAAAAGTATAATTTTAATTGCTATTAATTGTGTTAAGTCTACTTTTATTGAATACTTAATGCCATCTCTGACAGTTGTTGTAATTTACGTACTTTAATGAAACTTCTTAGTAGAAGTTTGGACTTCGAGGGTCATTTCCACTACGTTCAAAATAAGGCACTTTATCAGCTAGGGAAGTGCAGGTTATTAAGACACTGATTTTTGCCTTCTCAAAATTTGTTAATTTTCATTAGCCTTATATGGATGACTAGAAAACCAATTTCTCTCTCATGTTTTAAATGTATCAGAATTTACTAAATATTATTATAAGAAACTGTTATGGCACAATTTTGCCATATGAAGCAACTTCTCTGTTTAATAAGGAAATTGAATTAAGAGAAGCTGATGAATGACTAAATGACACCAATTCACATTAATATTTTGCCATTTGGGAATACAGAATGGGTAAAATAAAATCTTGAGATCTCTTTGGCATTCAACTACAGAACCATCCATGATTTTAACTGAATAAAGTTGTCTGCTGGAAGAGTTTGATCCAATGATTTGCGAGCAGATAAAATAGCAGAAGAAATGCAAAATAATAAAGATTAACCATAGAAATATTTAACAACATAATATTGTGCAATGCAGAGATACAAATGTTATTGACTTTACATTTCTGTACTAAAATTCACATTGCTCTGCTGCCAATAGTTGCAGGTCTTCACTGCTACCGTGATTAGCATTATTAAATTATGAGAAATTAATTTATCTCTACCAGTGCTAGTTTCAATATTTGTGAATTAGTAATTGCCCCAGTAGCACTAATGGGACAATATATCTATTGTGGCTCTTCCATCTGTTAACACACCTATTTAAATTAGAGCATCATTATATACAAAATAAATTATTGAATGAGGTAGGAATGCATCTCAAAGAATTTCCAGACTCTTTGTAAAACCTAGCCTGTTACCAGAAATGTGCAAGGTTTACTTAAGAGAACAGACTACAAAATAATGAAAAAAAAAAGAAAATTAGACAAAACATACCTTTTTTACTTTTGGCTCAGCTATCAGAGGACATTACAATTACGGTGATGCTCACTAATGAATCTTGTAGCAGAGGGTTTTAAGTAACTGCGGACTGAGATTTTTGTGTGCTAGTTCCAAAGAGATAGCACAGAAAAATACAGCTGCTGGCTATTTACCATCACATTCACCTGGCTATCTCTGAATCACATCAATCAAGTAATTTTACAATTAGGTTTTTGCAGTCCTGCAGGTGAGGTTACTGTTTTTTAATTTAGTCCTTATTGCTAAATTATGTGGAATTTTTTAGTTAATTTTTAAACCTCTAAGGAATGGACATCTGTTGCTTTGGTTAAAAAAAGCATCACCAAAACACAATAAACTTTAGAACATTGGAAAGCCAAAAATATCTAAAGGTTGTGATGTTTTTACCCGACAACTAGATGAAATTTACATTATTTTATAATTAAAAATGTTTTAGAGCTCAGTACAATACTGGTAACAGATACCTTGAAGGCAATACTTTGTAGATGTAACAAAGGTTCTATATTTTTCATGACCTATGAGTGATTGCGTTATAGATATATCTCACTACAAAATACATGTACCTGAGACCTGTTATAAACTTAGAGCAGAGTGGGCTCTAAGATTTGCAGGAAACCAGAATGTTTGATAATTTAAAAAATCTAGTTCTAGGAATACTCCATTTTAAGGTGACTCTTAACAGAAAAGGGTAATTTCTGTTTTTTGGTAAGAATTTTTATTTCTTTACGAGTTATTTTATAATTCATATGTTATATTTGCATTCAAACTGTTTAATTCCAAATTCATCTAGGACACTGGTCAGTTTTGCTTTTAGTCCATAACCAAACACATTTTTACCTGAGGACACCCATGCCCGCAGGTCACCAGATTTCCTATTCCTGAACTGCTTCATTAGTATTAATTATGGCAGTTGTCTTCATGTTACTAAAACGAACATTAATGTAGGATAAGACTGTGTTTTTGCAACACACAAGGAACAGACATTTAATAACAGATTTTAATTTGCTTCAAATGCTTTTATGTTATTTGAGCAGAAGTTTTATTTGAACAAAGTCTTATTTCTGAAAACAACATTAACGAAATATGCTGGAAATGGAGCAGACTCTATTATTAGGCCTCTCCTCTTCTTCTCTGCCTCCAAGAACGTTTCCATCATTTTTTCTCTTCTCTATTCCCTTTTCAGCCGCCACTATATTTTTCTTTTTTTTCTTCCCTCAAACTGTCTCTCAGTAATGCACCTATTAGTGTACTTTCCATTTAATAGCTGCACATTTATTTACTATTTATCAAGTGTTTTTGTGAACCATCCCCCTTCTCTGTCAAGCAGTCTTTCAAATAAGAGCCTATTTAGGCTTCTTACGTAATGCTTATTGTAGGTAAACGCTTACCTGAGTAACTATTTTTATATTATAAATTGAGGAAACTACAGTATTTTCCTGTAAATTATCAGGATTGAAGTCTCCATTGATTCTAACAAGATTTATAAAATTTTTGTTGTTTGCACTTACATCATATGACTGGCCCAGATGATAGAACTAAAAAAATTATATATTTCTAAAAAAATTGATTTCATGACATGTTACAGGCAGAAAACGAGATGTGAAAAAATCTATGTTAATCAGCATCAAGCTTTTGTTTTGGAAAATACAGATCCAAGGACTTACAATACAAAGTTGCTCCTATTGCACACACTCCAGAAACCACTTTTCCATTTTAAGCTATTTGAGATTTTAATTTTTATCTTTCAGTTTCTATGTGGAACTAATGTGGGCATAATTATGAGAAGGAAACAAGATGCATGTGAAGATGACAGATGAATTTCCTTTTGCAGTCTAAATAAATTAATTAGCTTTTGATCGACTAT
Organism: Callaeas wilsoni; assembly: GCA_013398955.1. Taxonomy (NCBI): domain Eukaryota; kingdom Metazoa; phylum Chordata; class Aves; order Passeriformes; family Callaeidae; genus Callaeas; species Callaeas wilsoni. Next base: position 81,711 of record VWPU01015782.1, on the reverse strand, counting down.
ATGGATCACAGGTCACTTTCTCTTCTCCTAGCTATCCACAGAAAATGTCCTCAACAAAACTAATATATGCTATCCCAGCATTTAAAAAGTCTCATAATATATCTAAGATTTATGTTAACAGAAAGGACAAAACTCAGAGGTGAAAGAAATGTATACAGACAATACCCTTGCAATCAAGTTTTAGAAATAGGTATTTAGAAAAAATTATTGCCAAGCTGTAAAATTTATTCTATTTAATTTCTCCCTAGGAATATTCCATCTTTTATTACAAAGGATTGGAGAGAGATAAATCCAAATTTTGACCTCCTAGTTCAATTAACCTCTCAATTATATTGCTAATTTAAGAATAACTTGACTGAATCAAATGGAATTATATTAAAATAGATGTAATTGGAAAGGGAATCAAATATTGTATTTGTAACATCCACAGTGAAAGCCAATAAATTCATGTCAAGGTCACAAATATTGCTGCTGGAAATCATAAAACTGGAATGATCTTCCTCAGTCATAGGGTTCTGTGTATTTGATGATCTTTATTGGAAAAAAATGCAGATAGACAATCAGGTAACCTTTACATACATACAAGAGAAAACAGAGGACAAGAGCATGACGGAAAAACTTTCTCTAAGGGACTTGACAGAATAAGAATAGCACAAGGGAACTGGTGGAAGATCAAAACAGAGCTCAGAAAAGCGAGCAAGGATTAAATGGAGCCCAAGACACTTTGTGAGGATGACAGAAACATGAAGGGGATGAGAGTGAGGAGAGGTAGACTGGCCACAAGTGATATTTTAATGACAGTAAAAATGTACCAGTGATAAAACCATAAAATATGACAGAAAAGGAATTAAATGATTCATAAAAATATGTGGGTCTGTTGATCTTAAAGGTCTGTCTGAAACACAGGATATAGGAAAGAAAGAGGAGCTCAGGAATGACTAAGTCTATATGTGAGGTGCCTTACAGCAGTGGGGAACTATTCCATTCCTAACACACTTCACTGAGTTTTTGATTTCTAGGATATACAGGGTGAGACAGTGGAATGCAGAGAAAAGTTCCTTATATAGAGATATTCACTGCAATACAGGTACGTCTTTATTTTTCTGATGGAGAAGAAAATAGAGCAGATTTTCAGGAAGGTATCTTGATCCCAGGGGATGTTGATCAATAGACAAGGAGAGGTGTGTTGGAAACAAACCACCTAAATCCACTCAAATGCCTAATTTAAAGTATAATTGCTCCCTTTATACCCTACTCCCCCCCTTTTTTTGATTTAGTCAATTGCCAAGAAAGGTCTGACTTTAATTTGAACTGAGATTACGACATTAAAGTACCTGTGCTCTCTTGCAGACAGACTAGTTACAGCTGCATGGTGCAAAACGAGGTCCCACTTCCTTCCCTGTGCCCTCCAGCTACTTCCCACAGACCTCACAGGTGCCAGCCCTGTGGGGGCCCCCAGGTGCACCTGCTTATGAGCACAAGGTGCTAAGAACACGTAGGACATGCTGCAGCTTCTGCTCGTGCTGCAGCGAGAGGGGTGGGCATGGAGCAGCGCTGCTGGCTCCCCCTTCTTGACAGCTCTGGGGTGGTGTTAGATTATACTGCCAGTGTGAAGGGAGTATGAGTCACTGAGGAAAATTCTGAAGCTGTGCTGATCAGCAGTCTTTCAGTAAGCAGGCCCAAATCTTGATAATTCTGAAAAGAGCTGATTTTACCTAGTTTTTACTCAATTTTTAACTAAATACTAGGTTACTTAGTCTCCACATGACAAAATAATGAAAGAAAATATTATTCAATATTAGGCAGTAAAAACAAAAATTAGAAGAATCACTGAAACCCATGGTGTTTCCTCTTTCTTCTGTTTAAACTCTCTAGGAAGCAGAAAAATCTCAGCTTTGTTCTTTGTCTATTCTTGAAAAGCCTGTCAAAGAATAGAGCTGAACCTTCAAAAATATTAAGATAAACATCCATAATAATGGTAATAAAAGCATGCTGTCATGTATCTTCTGTGAAGCATAAATGTTTAGTACATTATTTAAATGCTTGTTTATTGCTTTAGAGATGTCATTTCTTGATTTTCCAATATTCAAAGCATCCCAATTCTTATAATTTTTTGTTTGCAAAGTTTTTCTCCCATAATCTTTTTATTTTCAAGACTTGTAAGTGCAACCACTAGTTGCCATGTTTATATGGCAAATTGCTGCTAGCAGAGAGGTTACTAAGAAAGAAAAAGAGACAATGTTTGTGCTTCTAGGACTGACACCTATAACTGAGGTTGTGCACAGGGTAGAAACGTGCCTACCAAAATGCCTAACTCCCAGAAAGGTTTGGAGAAGAATGAGAAGGGTCACATGCCAAAGGACAAAAAGCCCAGCTGGTGCCTGTTACTTGGTAGCCCTGATCCCAGCACGGCAGTTCTGTTTCTCCCGCTTTTGGCAGCTGCCTGGGGACTGCAGCACCCTGCTCTGCGCTCCTCACATATTCAGAAACCTGATAGATACACAGCTGTTGCCATCAAAAGTAAAATTCATCCTGGGCTGTGTGCCAGCATAAGGACTATGGCATTACTAAAGATCCACTGAAATCTTCAAAGGCTTGCGCAACACTTAAGACCTTGTAGCATTTGGCTGAGAATCTAAAAGTGCAGCACTGGAACCAAATTATTTCTTTTAAAACTAGTGAGTGTCAGAAAGGAAAGACTTTAAGATGGTGTTATTTAATTAAATTAACATATTTCAGGGTAAACAACTGCTTTTACTGATATTAAAAGACCTTTCAAAGTTTTCATTTCAGTGTCATGAATATACAATACAGTGTCAGTGTACTTGTTTTATTTCTGAATTGTTAGCAGGAAATGATAGAGTGTTTGGAAGTTCACATGTTTTCCATCCAAAAATGGAACAATCCACAAGACCTTAGCAGTGTGTATGTATGAAGAGAGAACAGTTGGAAAACAATGGGATAGAAAAAATCCATATCCCCATCTCAAAGTGATAATTTATATACTGTATGTGCTAGGTCAGCCTTTTTTGCTGTAATTATTACCAGAAAATCTGGTTGAAGTCAAGTAGCGCTGCTAACAGGTAACCATACAGAACAGCTGTGTCCTGCCAGCAAATTTTTTTAACATCTTAAAAATTCGGTGTTTCAGTTTTCTGATTTGCTAAATAGGAGCAGCAGTGCCAATGAATCCTCAATTAAGGGTTTGCTATGCACATATAAAGAGCAATCTGCATACTGAGTATTGGTTGGCGCCTGTTCAGTAAGGTTCTTCAAAACTCCCGTGGTCCATGAAACCAAAATTCCATTCAGAATACTGTTAGAAGAATAGGGTTAATACTGATAAATGTCAGTCAGGTGGCAGCCTGCTGTCTGCTCCAGACGAAACTCTGTTTTGACATTGCACCAAGGTGTAAGAGGGGAACTGTGCCGAACCGTTCAGGCAATTCTGATAAACTGCATGAAAGACAAAGAATATTTAGTCTGTTTTTAAATGAGATAGGGCAGTTAAGAACTTAAATGCTATTGTTTTCCAGGAGTTTTTTATATGATGCTATTATCCTACTCCTAGTTACTATGACCTGTCATTTCAGTTTTATGATATATATTTTCTTTTATTCATTAAGAACATTGGCTACTCTGAAAAACACAATGTGGAGGAATTTACATTCTTCTTTTTCCTCATATTTCTTTCTTCTGTGTTATAAATGTGCCTATTTTTTGGATTTATTGTGTGCTCATAAATCAATACATTTGTGCAGTAATAAAAATAACTTATTGTAATGGTAACAACTCCAAAGGACTCCTGACTATGACTGGCATGTTATTTAATTCAGATGTATGTTCCATTCCCCAAGTAATGGTGCACTGTGGGTTATAAAGTGATTAAAATTGTTGTCAAACTGGCCTCCTGGAAAGAGGGAGCCCAACTTCTTTACCTGCAGTTGGTAGATCTGCAGGATCTATATTTGACTTTTAGAATTGGAAAGCAAAGAAAAGTTAGTGTAGGAATAATAAGCCAGGAAATGATGGAAGAATGGCCTTTTTTTTTTTTTTGTCTCCAATGCCTCTAGTAAGCATGTTTAAGTAAACAAAAGAAAACAAAGGAGTCAGTACTGCGGTTTTTTGAAGGTTAATGGAAATACAAAGAGATTTGCCTACAACTACACAGGAAAACATTAGAAGAGGTAGGAGTATAACTGATCTTTTGAGTCAAAGTCTCTAGTGTCTTTATTACTGTATTTCTAGCTTTGGTTCCTTAAGGGTCATTGGATTTCTTTCTTATTTTTTAAAATTTATGTTTACTCTTTCCAGTATTGCTGAAATTTCCCTTTATAATATTCCTGAGAGATATGCAGACAATATATAGCACATTTGTTTTGAACTTCAGTGCTTTTATGTCCCTTCACAAACATCATATTTCTTTGATAATGAAGGGAAATTATTAGGAATACTGGACTGATCTATTAATTGAAGATTCAAAAAAAGAAGATGAAGTTGATTACTCTTTGTCATAGCTTTTTCTAAGGCTAAAAAAAGTCTAAATAAATGACAGTTTGGAATCACACCGCAGCTGATTCTCAGTTTGCTACACTGGTGCATAAAAGAACTGCCACACAGTGACACAGCAATGCTTGTTAATTCTAGATAGTGTTACTGTGTATCAGAAAGCTCTAAAACTCCAAAGGCATTTTTCAGAGAAACTGTAGTCTGTGCAAGTTGTGGTGAAAGGGAAAGGCTTGCCGTCAGTTGTGGCTTTCTGGCTTTTACCGTTCTAAAAGAAAGAGATTTAAACATCTGTGGTCAATTAGAAGAAAAACCTGTTTCTTAGAGAAACAATACACGTGGGTCCTGCAATACAGTCAACTGTACATCTTTGGATTTCTGTGTGTTGAATATATCAGTATATATTGAGTGTAACAAGCAATATACAGGTAAGAACTGCAATGACCTATTGTATGTTTATGTTTCAACATCACAATTCCTCTCTTATCTCCCTATGAATCTGGATCAAGATATAACTTTAACCCATCAAATTTATTTTACCTCCTGTAACGTCACCTTTTTCTCTGCAGAAAAATGTTATATACACACTCCATAGTCATGGTAAAAAGAAAATAAAACTCCTGGATGCCACCTTAAAACTTAAGCTCCCTAAGGCTTAACCTTGAATCTGATATATCTGTTTAACATCAAGCAGTTTTTAACACTATCCTTGAGACTTCGGACTCTGCCCTTTCCCTCACAGCTTTCTCCATGACTCATGACATACCTTATATCTGCTCATATACTGAATCTTTTGAAGTTCAGATGTCTAAGCAACTCTTCTAATAGACATTGTTTCTAATAACTCAAAAATTAATCTGTTAAAAGGACAGGTATTGCTTGAAGACTGTACAATTATAGCCACATGTTTCATGAACCCTTAGTAAAACAAATTCTGGAAAAAAAGACATTTTACCTCGCCTTCTAATGAGCAATAAACAGTGCATATTCTCAGGGAAACGGTGAACATTTTAGAAACAAAAACCGAATTAAATTTCTGCAATGGTTCTTTTAAATACAATAGAATTTAATACTGAGGTTTTTTACTAAATAGGTCTCCCCTGCTCCCCTGCTTCAAGAAAACCTGAAAAATGGGTTGAGCTAAATTATTTTCCTAACTTGTTACCTATCCTTCTATTTGCCACATTCGAATGAGGCAGTGCTCATGTAACAGTAGGAATAATCACTTAGGAAAGAAAGTAGCCAGGAAACCAACTTAGGCACAAGATGGTCTGGATTCAGTTTCAGCTTTTGGTAAGATTTCCTTGTGACCGCTGCTAAATGTTAACACCTAGGCATCTCAGGATATCAACTGTAAGTGACACAAGAGCAGGTCTGTGGAGCATAATCATGCCATTCTTACAGCCTTGTTAGCTTAACATTCTTCCCAGGGAAGTATGTGCTGAAGAAAAGATGTGTCATGCATATGTATTCTGCAAGGATTACTGAGTTCCAGCAGGGCTTCATATTCCCTTTTCTTGCTGTAACTTCTCTAAACGTAATACTAGATTTAGGACAACACCCATCACTGCAGAACCCGAACATACGGGAGCACTGCTGTATAGAAGTTAATATTCCAAGATCACTTAGGACTTGAAACTGCTCCAGGCCTTGGTGTCACTCATGAGTACACATTGGAAGATGGGACTGAGAGAGTTAATGTGTAATTTATAAAATTTCGTTGTGCTTTCACATATGTTAATTTTCATGTTGTCCTGCTGAATGTTTTTCCTGCATCTATGTTCGTTCTGTGACCTGTAGCTAATGCTTGATTTCTAGCTGAAAGCCAGCTAAGCCTCTGCTGGTACTTGTCATATGTTGACAGCGTTCAACAGCGCGCACAGTATCCTAACAACTTCATAGAGATAAGGAGGGAAATATGCATCTGCATTCATAGTTCCATCTCAGATTCTTCGCCTACATTTCAGTGGTTAAAAAACTTGGAGAAAAGAGAAGGAATGAAATTGTTCTTCACAGACACATCAATGACAAAAGAAAAAGCACCAACAAGCAATTTCCTCAGGCTGAAATAGGTGTCAAAAAATTTTAGACAGAGTCATCGTGTCCAAAACAAGCACATGAAGGGATGAGACTCAGAACTAAATATAAGCCATGGCTGACTAGCTGAAGAAACAGGGATAGCAAAATTAGCCCTCAAAATTCAGTGGATCTTCTCAAAGTTCCTGAAATGGCTAACTAAAACAGCAGCTTGTGACCTGAAATCCTAGTGCCCCGCTCAGTACAAGCCTTATTAATATGAAACTTTATGATGACAGATATAGTTTTACATTTTTCTTACAAATGCTGTTCTTTTAAGGCCTTTCTTTCCTAACTCCAAGATTTTTCAAATCTAAGTTCCATTAATTGGTAATTTTTTCCTGCTGAATCCTTAATTTCCTAAAGGCTACTCAAGACAAATAGGAACTTTGCTTTACCATATTTCCTCAAACAGTTTCTGTTGTTCTTATATTATTTAAAAATAGTTACTGCAGCATAAACTAATTTTGCTGTTAAGGTTACTGGACTTAATTCTCTTCTATGCTGAACATTGTTTAATTACATCTGTGTAAATAAACACAAAAGCCTAGCAACTCTAATAGTCACTTGTACTGTTTTCAGCATTTTATGCATCTCTGCTCTGATCCAAATGGCACAACATGAGATAGCTGGGAACCAGTTCTTTTGACTCCACTCCTTGGAAAAGGTTTTATACATGAATCTTGGTGCAGTGTTTTCTCTATTCACCTTCACTTCCACTATGCTCACAAATGAACAAAACTACAAAGAAGCTATTACCTAATCAACCAAAAATATTGGACATGCCACTGAGAGAAAGCTAAACTTTCACTCATATTGATACTGAGGAGACTACTATATTTTAAATTAATGCACATGCATTATGAATAACATTAGTGCTTTTCCTTTGAACTTTTTAGAACGTTGACTAAAAGTTATCATTTATATGCAATTCTTAAAACAGTACAGAAAAAATCCCAAAACTTCAGTCGCAGAAAGAGACTCTTGGAGCCAAAAAAATTGAGATCCTCTATTGTATTTTTACCATAGTATGGCAAAACAATGCTGCAACTAGAAAACTTAGTTTTCAAAAACTACTTACATAAAGTAAGATTAACACCTCATAAGCATACTGTGAAGAACAGTTTCTGTTGGCTGCAGAGTCTGTCAGAGGGAGATTTGGAAATATAAGCAGAAAGTTGGCTGATTATAAGTCAGCTCTTCATAAAAAATAATCACAAAAAACATAAAAGGATATTCAGATAATTTTATACAGGTCATCCCTGAAGTATGTGGATTTTCAGTGTTTTATTGCTTCACATGGGGTATTCCTCCTCTGGCCCATGCAACAGGAAAGTGCCTGGAATTAAAGGACTGACATCTGAATGACAGATAAGATATGCTTGGCGAAAAGTCAGCACTGCACAGTTCAAGATCAGCAGTGGTACTTTGTGTGGGCTCAGCTCTGTGCTTTGAATTTTTTTTGGAATAGAAAACTCTTCTTTTAAGATAAAAGAGAAGGCAATATGAAGTAAGGTACACCCACACATTACAGCTAGACTTTGGCATAAACTTTATGGCTATGTTGCAAAAACAAGTTCTTACTCTTAATCCCTCTGAAATTTGGAGAAAAAGTCTTTGGGATTATGCCAGTTCCTGGCAAAATATCATGGAGACCAACCAGTAATAACACTACTTACAGTTACCAAAATAGGTAATGAACATTGCAGGAATAAAACCAACTATTGAAATTCTGATAAAAAGCATTAGCTTTGATCCTTGATTTTAAAAAAAAACAGTAATAGAAATATGAATTCTGTAACTTCACATGTTGTTAAAAAAGCATTATTCTAACATATCACTATACATAGGCAGAAAATTATCCCAAAAATAGAGAAACTTGGAAGAAAACAGGTTTTTTAAACATCATCTCTGTAGTTCTCACTGTATGTAGATGAAACAGGCGGCATTATGTCCTGCTATAAGACATTAACATGAAGGCAAAGGGAAAAGGAAATCAGATAAGTATTTAAGTCGTTCTAAAATGCTTAGTATCATACAAAGAAAATGGAAAAAAAGAATTCAGTGCCTTTAGATCCAAGATTGTCTCTCTCTCTCCTCTCCTGATGATAAAATAAGGCAGTGGCAAATGAAATACTATAACATATAGTTGTTACTATACTAAACTAATCTCTGAACACATGAATGTTTACTATTTTTAATGATTATTAATATCATAAATACAGCTGACAATAATTCTAATAAATATACATTTAGTTCTTACTGAAAGAGAAAAAATTATTCTCTCTCTAAACAGGTATATATGTCTCTAAAACACTTACGATATGCTGGATAATTCAAATACGAAAAAAAAGTGTTCTAAGTGTAACTCAATGTTCTTCCTACCTCCATAATCAAAAGTATGCAGCATATCACCAGAAATTTCTTAAACGTATTACATTTTTAATTTTACTCTACTTGCAAGTCAGCTTTAAATTTGGAGGGAGAGTTCAGAACCTTTATACATCAAAATGGAAGCACACAGGTTTTTGCCCAGAAATCAGTAATGTCAAACGGTATAATCCTATTTCATTGCTGAAGAAGAAATTTATATTCGGTTATATTTCTTAAGACCCAGCATACCAAAAACATAACAGGATATGTCTGAAGTAATCCAAAAGAAAATTATCATACTACATACACAAATACCTCCCATTCAAACTTGTAATGAACTTTCATTAGATACAAGAGCTGTGCCTTTCTTACAACTGGAAAAAATGTGTGTCCAAAAAACTAGCAATAAGAGTTATTCTATTCTTAAAGAAAACACACTGTTGATCCAATTATTTTGAAATAGTGAGCAGCTACGGATAATTGCTTATATATATATATAGCTAGAACTTGGTGCTCTGTCTTGACTTCCTCCTGGTGAGACCTTTGTATCCCTTTGGCTCAATTACTCTGTTGGAATGATATTCACAGGAAAGGTGTTATAACTAACACGAAGCTTGAAAACTTTTCACAGAAGTGGAAACAACAGGTGGTATTCTGCAGAACCATCTTCAGTAAAAAAAGAAATTGGAGTATAACACACTAGTGGGAAAAAAAGTCTAATAAACAAAAAGTTATCAACAGATGTTCTCAGGTTCTTATAAAAGCTGTTTCTGAACAATACTCACATAGAGGAATGCTGGTAGTTTGGAAGCTAGTAACTTCTGTTAAAGTAAGAAAATTACAGATGTTGAGAAACTTCCTCACTGCTTGAGCAAACATCAGCCTTCCTCACTTAGGCATAAAAATTTCCCATAACTGTGCCAAAATGTGCAGCAATTCTGCAGTATACAGACTGTTTTATAACAAAAAGTTGAGATCACAAGAATCAGTTCATTTGCAACTCGACTTGCATTGAAAGTATATGTTCAGAGTAAGTGACATGTTTAGGGGTCTTCAGAAGGAATCTCATGCTACCACACTGCTGCCTGCTCCTTGCTGTGTAAGTGACCTGGAGATTCCTGGGGAACCCTAAACCTGACTGAGTTGTCTGGAGCTATGAATGTTCTCCAGCACACTGGAATAGCACTTACTCCAGAATTGGAGGATAATGTAATCAAACTAGTTGCTCTAAAAGAAGCTACAGACAGGACTGGTCACTCAGAGTTAGCATAATAGTAATAGCAATCATAATCATAATAATGTGAGAATGAAGAATAAGCTTACAGCGTTTTCTAACAGAAAGAGTTAACTAGATTTGCTCTTCTAAAAATTACTGCAAAACATAATCACATCAGGAAAACGTGATTCTAACTCACCCATCAGGACCTGCCTCAGTGGTTCAATTTATCAGCAAGCTTGTGACACTGGGCAATCAGCATTTTAATGACTGCAAGGCCCCAGTGCCTTCCCCACTCTATCTTATCTGACCATCCCAATAAGGATGGCTGCCCTCAGTCTTCTAGGAAAGAAAGGAGGAGGGGCAAAAAAAATGGCTCCAACCAATGTTTCTTTCTTCTTGTGACTCAATGGCTCTTGTTTATCCTATCAATGAAAAGGCTTCCCGCCTCATGCCTAAAAATTCTGTATTCAATAATAAAGTGCATTACCTAGCCCTCCTTGAGGGTTACTGATTTACATTTTTTGCAGGCTTTTGTTGACCTTAACAATGTAAGTATTGCAGAAACATATGAAATAATTACAAATTTTCTGCTTCTTTTGTATTACTGTCAGTGGCATAGCTGTTCGTTTCCTCATATCCCAAATATTTAAATTCATCTTTGCAGGTAGCATGAAAGGGTTCACTACCTCATCTGTGGAGGATGGCATGAAAAAGTTTCTTTCTTTAGCAGCTGACATTTTTCCTCATTATTTTATTTCTGCCTCTCAAGCATTTCTAGTTACACTGACTGTGTTGCCTGACTTAGTTTCTTTGCACCTTTAAGTTTCCCATCTTCAAAGACTTTGGGTTTCCTGGAAATGGGGCTGTACACCTCAGGATATGCAGTAGGGCTGAGGAGGACCACCAAAGTACAGCACATATATGAGGGTGCACTAGAAACATAAAAGACACAAACCATCCTCTACTGTCACTCATAGATTTCTTCATTAATTCTCCTTCTGTAAGGGGAAGGCTATACCCTCCTTGTGGAAGAGAGAAAGTGAAAATCAAGAATTTCTGCATCTGGTAAGAGACAGAGAACAAACTTTCTTCCAGAAAAACAGATGCTTAAAACAAGCAGTGGTGGTATAATACTTCAGCCTGGCATCACAGTATCTCTAGAAATGAAAGGAAAGGCAACTGTAGCACCTGACTCAATAATTACTTGGGGATGCTCTGTCACCTTCAGTTCAGAGGTTCAGCCTGTGTTCTTAAACCTGAACCTGTATTTAATGGCTGACACAGCTCTCCTTTCTGTTGGACTGTGACACCAATTCTATCCCCAAGCTTTCTTCCACATTATTCCGCCCTCAAGACTATGATTCCTACCTTACACTGTGAACACTGGGGTATATTGGGCAAAGCCCTAGTTCTGTATTTTTCATTTTTTAATAGCTTCTACAGTTCATTTAGGCCAGAAAACCAAAGCAGTATAATAAGACAAATGCTGGCAAATAAATAGCTTAAAAAAATTATTAAAGACTGCAATATTCAATTTTGACACATAGAATATGAATGAAATTGCTCTTCATACTCCAACCTTCTAATCAAACTCATTGTGAAATACTTTTACTTGACTCAAAGATTCCCACACAGGGAGCCAAATGTAAGAACTCTCTGGAAATGCAAAGAAAACTCAAAATTTCAAAATCCACTTTAATCAAACTTTCGTCATCAATTTTTATAAATTAAAATATGTGGCAAGAAGCTGAAGTTCACCCACAACAAGCCGTCTTTATTTATTTACCTGTGAATTAATTCATTTCCACTTACATTAATTCCCCTTGGAGTGACCAAAACCCAGTATTGATACTCATGCTAGCTGGGTAGATCTGGGACAATCACAAGCCCAAGAAGCCGTGATATGATGTATGACAGAATTTCACTGAAGAATGACCTGTTTTTTGTTTTCTCCACAGTAATGAAAACTGGCTTCCTTTTTAATGATACATGCAATTTACACTGGTACAACATCATGCAGAAAAATGCAGTAGATCAAACTTCAATGGCTTTTTTCCAATATTTCTCAAAGAATAATGTTAATTTTTCACATTCCTTGAAAATATTAAGCATAAGTGAAAAAAATTCATAATTAAATATAAATTTAATATAATCCTTTCCCAAACCAATACACTTAATAAGAAATAACAAATAATCCCCAATCAAATTGACATAATCTTATTGCAAGTTAGAATTTCATTTGGGATCTGAATCCATGAAGGACAGAATAAGGAGGAAAGATTAATACATGAAGTTAAACAAGTTTCATCTATTACTTTTCATCAAAAAACATCAAAAGCACCACTGGACTTAGTGGCTTTAGGGAGCCCAGTTTTTCCAGGGTAATGTTTTATGGCAACACAGTACTAAGAAGTTCATGTGCTTGAATTGTTTGGATGTTAGGAACAGTTGATCACCATCTTAATTTACAGTATTTCACACTAATAATAAGTGTTACAAGCCTGGTGAAATATTAGGAAATTTAACTCATTGCATTGACATTTTTCTGCCTATCTGAACAAAAAAGAAAAAATTAGTTTTATTATGCATTTGATACTCATAGAGAAAAAATGACTCTTTTCCTTGTTTGTTTTGTTCTTATATATTGCATGTATTACAAAATGAAAGACACACACATCTCTGGGATCTGACCACAATTAATTCTGCAATTTTTGATCTAGCATCTTGCTGAAGCAGCTTTTAAAAAAAAGAATGCATGATAAGGGCAAAAATAACAACAGTATTAACTTGGGTGTGATACTGCTGGTAGCACAGATCCTTTGTATTCTAAATCTTTTATACACAATAACATCCAGATTTTGTGCAATATGACAAAGAACACAAAGAAAGAACTCCTAAAGAGAGCATCATCTTTGTGAAAGCTACAATATAAAAATTTTCAAATGAGTATGTGCCTGACTTTGCAGACAGCAGTATCTCTGTTATCCATATAGGATGTATGTGCCTTTACAGTGTAAACAGAAGAAAGAATTAAGATGTACTATGAAATCTGTGAGTAAACTCTGTAAAAGAGTGTTTTCTCATGGCTTTAACAAGGCATATCAGCTCTATTTTAAAGTCACACTAATATAAATAAATGCAATGTACATATTTGCTTTCTATGTGATTCTACAACTTGCAGAAGTCTTGGGAGACTTGTCTGGCCTTGCAACAACCTTGTTTACAGGCAGAGATGAAGCAGTAGCCCGTGTTTGTATACACTGCCTGTCCCACTGACCTCCTTCAGAGAACTGAGGCCACTGCCAGGAGCGCCAGACTATAGCTCTTCCCCTCACAAAATTGATGCTCCTATACGGCCTCCCTAAGGCTGGATGAAGAAGAACATAATCACATTGTTAATCTAGGCAATCACCTGGGCTTTCATGATGTAACTGGTGTTTGCATTGATCATGTCACAGGGAAAATTCTGAATTGCATATTAATAATGGATGAAATTTGCCTCTCCTACCTGTCTCACTGTCCGTCCTACGGATTTATTATATTGCTCTAGCAGAGTCTGCAAGGATCAGCAGGAGAATATATTAGTTTGAGGATGTAGAAATGATAGAGTTGCAGCTGGCCTGATGGAAACTGAAGTTAAAAACATTTTATGAACAGCTTTCCCAATAGGAAATCATCAATAAGGTGGTGTTTTTTGTGAAACAAATCAGTCATTAAAAAAACCTTTGGTGTTTCCTCCCCTTCCAAAACCAGCAGCTGGATAGGATTTCCACTTCACCTCACCCATAAAACAAGAGCCTGATAGCATGGGTTCACAGGTAGTGTCTCAGATCAGGGGAGAGTGGCATGTGATTTTTAAGCACCAAGTCTGTGCCATTCATTTAGACAACGAATGATGTATGAAAACATTGCTAAGCACTTACTGCCACAAAATTTGCTTTCTGTGCACTGCAGTAGTAATACAAGTAGAGAATTGCCCACATTTGTTAACCCACCAGATGCAGCAATACATAACCTGTAACTGATGTTTAATATTCTTGATATACCATTCTAGTAAATGTGGTCAGGATTAATGAAAACAAGAAGTCTTATTTGATTTGAAAGCACAAATTATTTAACTCTTAAAAGTGAGACGTGTGTTAACAAAAACCTAAATATCACAATTCTAATTACATTCTTACCACAAGCTTTGTTGTGCTCTTCCAAAAACTGCAACCATAACAGAATAAAAGTGCACCTCTAAGGAGAGTTATATCCTATGGATATATAGGTATATGGATATATACTCCTATGCTGGAGCTGGCAGATTGACCCCCCCAAAGGTCTGCAGGTCATGTGGCAATTAATGCCAGAGCAGATGAAAGGAGTAAGAAATAAAGAGCAGCAAAAGGACAGAGCTGCTGCAGACCAGTCTCCAGGACCAGCTGCTCCATCACTGAAGGGACCAAATGCAACATGTGACATCAGACACTGGAGATGAGGACGAGGGAAGGAGACGTGTGTGCATGAAGGTGAAGAGTTTGCTCTTTTTGTCTTCTCTCTTTCTCACAACTGGAATCAATGATTAAAAGCTTATGTTAATTGGAGACAATTCAAGTGAATTTCCCTGTCTCGAGATTGTTTGTACCTGTGATAAATGCCCATGATAAGAAAATAAAATTAATTCTGAGCATGCAAAAGAAGATTGAGAATCATACATTTCTTTAACTTTCCACTATTTTAAGATCATACAAAATTAAGCTTGGTATAATATTAATCTGTCTGCATGAAATTAAATGATTCAGGAAAACAGCCACAGTAGATGATGGAGATCTGTAAGAATAAAAATACCTCTGTTTTATTCAAATACATGGTTAGAGATTAAAGAACATTGTATTTCTACATCTGCCATGCTGATATTTGTGAAATTCATGACTCAATTTTAATATTTGAAGTAAATACTTGTAATTAAGTTTATAATAAATTACATGTTCTATTTTTAAAAAATCCTCGGTGAAGCAGATTAGCCTACCTGTTAACCTGCATTAGATGCATTGAGTCATCTATAATGTCTTTAGTAAAGCTGAAGTGAATGTCACTGTGTAGAAATAGCATTATTGGGTCTACGGTTTAAACCTGGCCTGTCTGTGGGATACATTGTGTCTGAACACTTAATGAGTTTTGGATGAATAAGACAGATCACGCCACGTGACCAAATGTCTATGGTAGATCATACTATATGGCCAAATGTCCCAAGTGGTGTCTGGGAGCTGGAACAGCAGAGTTTTAGTGGATACTCTGAGACAAAGATATGGCTAATATCCTGAAGTCTTCAAATGTAGGGGTTAAGAAAGCAAAATGGTAATTTGAGATGAGAGACTACAGAGCGGAGATAGCCAGAGGGTGTTCACACTCACCAAGGCGTCGAATTATCAGTCTTAGTGAAGATTTTATCATTAGAGAATAGGAAGAGAAAGATACAGGTCTGGGGACCTCTCAATCTTCAGCCTTTCAGGAAACCTGCATCCATTGCTTACCTTCAGATAACACAGGAATCAATATAAGACTATATTAAGAGATGGAATAAGATAACACATGTTATTACCTTGGCAATTACAAGGGCCAACTGTTGGGCTGAATCATGCAGCTTACCTTAATTACAGTAAAGGAAATAAGATGACCACGGAACATTAGAGATGAAAAGACTATCAGAAAAGAGCTTGTATATTAAAGGAAAAAGCCAAAAAGCCAGCTGTTGCAAACTAGCCAAAAGAGGAATTTGATTTCTGGCTTGGGCAACTTTATATTGTCTTTTGGATTTATTTATTACCTTGAGATAATTTAATTTAACAATGGCTTGGATAATTTTATGTTAGTGATAAGGTTTCAGAACTGACACTGTTCATCTGGCACTTTTTCATGAGAAAACTTTTGATCTGCAGATGTCTGCTAACCTTTGAAACTTTCTGAATTTATTTAAGCAAAACATTCCCTTATGGCTTCATTTCCCATTAGCAATTTCGGCAGTAAATATTCAGTTTTAAACACGAACACCAACTCCACCTTCTGATTTTTGCTTTTATTATTATGCCCTTAATCCCAAAATGCATACGAACACATGAATCTTCCATATCGAATCTGGATCACCTTGATCGTTATTTATGCATCACGTTGTATGCTTAAAGTAAAAAAAAAAATCTTTTAAAAATCAGATACTGGGGCATTCTACTTCCCTTGAATTTTTTGATTCCCAGGTGCCATCATAGAGGTCAAAAGAGAGTTTAAAAGGTAGAACATCTCATGGTTCTTAAGACAGTGTCTACTAATGTAAATGGGATGTAATGGTCATGGATAGTTTAGAAGATGTATCAGTAAACCAGGCAGTAAAATGAACAGCAGGACAATGTGTTATGGTCTCAGTAAAAAAATACCGGCTGTACCTTCAAAACTAGTTTAGCCAGACAAATGCTAGGGTGAAGTACAAGCCTAACTAGACAATGGCTTCACATCTGCAAGAGATCAAGAAAGGTGTTACTTTTGGCTTTTAGACACATAGAAAAATACCTCATTCTAATCTTAAAAAAAACCCCCAAAACCCAACAAACCTCCGCGGTATGGTTCTGGTATCAGTTTTTAAGCAGGTTACTGGATTTCACTGGAAAGGTACTACACATCTGCACATGGCTTAGAATTAAATTAGTAAGTTAAATCAAGTATATGGGGGTCTATGAGTTTGTGGAAAGATCAACTTAATGGCATGTCTACACTTTCAGACAGGACACCTCTCCAAGAAGTATAATGGGTACAACCCAGAAAGAGCAAGTTTAAAGATTCAAAGAAATTCAAAGGGAGGCCCTACCTTCTCCTGGAAATTCCTTTATATAGGGATACATTTGACTTTTCTGTCAAATTCTCAATGCCATGTCTTATTTTTCTGCCTCCTACTCATTCAAGCCACTTAGTAAACCAACTGGGATTATCTGGAAGGCAAAGGAGTACCCTGATTTCATCACAATACTGACCACAACAAACTGGATCACCAAACAATTTTTGTTCCTCAGTGACGAATCAGAAACAATGTATGGTCATTAGTAAAAGAAATCTGCATGTGATGATGAATTCTAGACTTTAAAAAAGAAAATAAAAACATTTAAAAATACTTTCCAGCTGGTTGTGGTCTTGCTGCAAACAATGTCATCTGCTTAAACATTTCACAGTACAAAATGGTAAGTGACTTTTGTCTTTTGTGACTTCTTAGAGAAAAAGAAATTAAAATATTTTTGTACTTACCGTATGCATTTTCTCATCTTCCCTCCCCCCCGCCTTTTTTTTGGAAGAACTGACTCACTTTTGTAATCAGCAAACAGTGATCTTTACAGCAAGAGTTTTTGCACAGACTTTTTTAAAGCAATATTGTTTTTCAAAACAGTAGAAATCTGAATAGTAATTGAGAGCTGTATCCTATTTCCTCCCAGTATTAATCTCTATCAGTGAATATGGTAAACATAAGTGATACTGCATAAGCTATGATCATAGGACTTAGTAAGAGCTGTTTTACTTTCTGTCTTGGTAACCTTAGGAGATTATTTCAGAGTCTGAAAAACAAAATTAGAAGTACAAAGAGATTCCACATATTATCTATTTTTGTATAAATGGAAATCACAACAAAATTAGGGATATTAACTAACCCTCAACACCTGCAATCAAGATACTGATGACTCCTTATGTGTTTCAAAATACTATAGGACAATGAAAGTGCAGAAAAAGAAAGTTCTCAATGTACTATTATTAACTATTCTTGAGAATTCTAACTTTTCATCATAGACTGTCAATCCACTAACACCAGCTAAAAAAAAATCCTTGTAGACTTAACGTTCACATTTCCACGATTTTTTTCACACTTTCCAGATGTCATTACCATATAAAATAAAATGTTAGTCTTTAAAGTCATTTTAGACTTTCTGAACAATTAAACATAGCAGTACTTTTTTATTAATTTGTAATACTTGGGGTTTTTTAATGTCTAAAACATAAAATAAAGAATATATAACACTATCAATTCCTCTACTAATTTCAAAAAGATCTCACAAAACTCTCCTTTCTTTCTTCTCTCTTTTTCCAATCCTTAGACAGAGTGGCAACCAGAATTATGATTTGTTTAGAAGCCTGAGAGACTCTGAGAATCTCCTGGGGGAAAAGTGTGTGAATTACTACTAGATAACTAAAGCTGGAAGCTATGTTTAAATCTACCTCTCCCTCCTCCCCCTCCTCCCCCTTTTTTTTTTGAGTGATATCAGATGAAACTCTCAGTTAAGATTGACTGCATCATTCTATCAGGTAGTCACCCAGGGCTTAATCCTTACAGAGTCATTTTACAATCTGTCTCTTGGCCAAGATAGCAATTCAGCTCACACCCAGATGGCCAGCACACTGAAAATCAGTTGAAAGGTGAATTTTAGAGTTTAGGAAGTTAGGAATAAGGCAAAATCTCTAACACACACTGGCTTTAAAGAAAAGCCTCTTCATGCAGCCCATTTCTAAAACAGAACCTACTAAATTCTCCGGCCAGGGCACCTGCACATGTTTTTCTGCACATATACATGCTTATTTGAGCCAACATGTAAATGATGGATCATTTCTTTAGTAATGGAAAAATTAACGTTAATATGTACCGTAGAAAAAGTGATGATAAATAAAATCAAAATGCCACTGGTCTAATTTTTAAAGGAAAAATACCCAGAAGCATCTAGGAATATTTCTAAATACACATTACAAACCAGCTAATTTGCTATAAGATATAAATTCTGATTAGTTAACCAGGGAAAACAAAATAGCCTTATCTAGAAAATGGACTCTATTTTATCTCACTTTGAACTGGAGAGTAAACTGGCATGGAGTACTGCATGTAAAAGCCATTTAGGTACAATCAAAAGTCATTTTCATCAGCACAGATGCCCCAAATTGACCACCATAATGTGGTGGATTAAATGGATCTTGGAATTAATCACATATGAAAGAAGTTCTCTTGAATGGTGGAATCACAAGGGACCTCCACCTGCTGAGATGTTATCAATGCACTATTCGAACAGCTTTCTAAAATGCTGAAAATAAGTCTTTGTCTTGTAATATTTCTCACTAACAATTTTATGAATGCGGGCAAATATGGTAAGGAATACTAACTTTATGCAGTTAACTATTTAAAAAGGCAATTAACTCTGGCATAGCAGTGTCTGTCCAGTCAAAATGAAGAGGTTTTAGTTATTTCTAATCTTGGTGATGGAGGATTTGATTCTATAACACAGGACAAACAAAATGAACACCAGAAGAAAGAACCATCAGAAAGAACTGGTAAGGAGTAGAGTCATGTTTTCCTTACTGCTTTTTTCGAACTGCAAAATCTATTCAAGCTGGGGGACTGGAAAGCAAATGTCATGTTTGCAAAACAAAAGAGGAAAACATCCCCGGAATCATAGGGCATATGAATAAATTTAAATCTATTTGATCTTCTGTGCAAAATCTATAGTGAGCTAATGCAATTTCCAAGGTGGGTCGAAGAAACACAGCAGTGTGGTAAGGTGTCATCATGTGAGTCAATACAGAGTCCATGAGCATTGGTCATTAGGGGCAATGGCATGGAGAATACACTTAAAAATATGACCTTGGGTACACAGAATTTATTTAAAAAATTTAAATATAAAGGAGAACAATGCAATCATAATTTAAAAAAAGGTCTCTGTCTAGATAAAGATTCCATATGTATTACATATAAGTACAGCGTGACAAAAGAATATTGTACTGTTTGCTTTACATATTTAGGATCTTTACAGAAATTAAGCTAAATGGCGTACGTGACTGCTGCAAATTCTTTGCCATCTCTCCTTTTTATATGAGGCCACTATCATGCCTCCTACAACATATGTACAGTGACACCCCAGTACATTTTCAGAAGATTCAGGAAGTTTCCTTCTCCCTATACGTTTCCCCAGAGTTAACACCTCTAATCTTAATAAATTCTTTTGTAATTTTTTTTTTCTGAATAAATAAGAATAGATCCAAAGTGATTTTTAGGCTTCCTCTAAGTCTTTGAAAACTGTAGCGTGCCTGTGTTGGGAAACAACTATCACCTATACTAGGAAATCTGACCTGATGCCAAACAGAAAATTTCCAGAGAATGGAATTGATAATCAAAACCATAAAAGAGGACAGTGATTGCGGGAACCATAGGGCAAGGACTTAGTCCTCTCTCTCCTTAAATATAACCAAACACCTCAACTGAGTATGACACGCATTGAGGCAGTCATTCTTCCCTATTTATCATGATATTAACTATTTATACAATGTATGACAGTTCCGACATGAATAGAGTGAGAAAGACCATCCCTCAATTAATGGAGAACTGTTGTTCAAGGAATTCCCAGCAGGTTTAGATTCCTGATTTCATCTTCTGCAATGAGATTTGGAATATACGTCATTAGAGTTATTCAGAAAGCAAAATGAGATACTGACCATGAAACGCAATATAAGATCAGGTGCAATGCTTTAGAGCAGTGCTTGACCTAGCCCAAAGTACTGCTTCCAGCACTGGACATTATTAGGGTAGTTGTACAGAATTACTTTTTCCAGATGACTGGGTTAGGCTCCAGCAATTTACTGGCCAGAGTCTTCCTGAGAAGGAGGTGTTGTTTTCTGTGGGCCAAACTGTTGGCATTCCATATATGTCTTTAAAGTTGGAAAGTTTTTACTTTTACTATAATGGAAAAAAAAATCTGATGTATAAAGGAGGAATACATTTCTAAAACCATGTTTGAACAAGGTTGAGGCTTTCACATTTGGGAGGTGTTGGCGTCAACATAGCTGGCAACTAGATTCAAAGCTAAATTTAAGAAGCATATATAATGTCCTAGTCTTCCATGAATATTTATTTACAGGAGCAAAGCTGAGCTCTTCCAATTCTAGAACCGCTGTCATCTTAGTGAGGGAATCCTGTCTAAATTTTCCTTTTCATTGTAAGTAAAAATGTCTCCCTACAGTGGAAAAGGACATAATCTAATTGTTTTTGTAATACTGCCTTTTATTTATCTTTTCTGTGACTGAGAGTAAGTCAGACCTAAATATCTAAAACTACATTATTTAACCTTCTGGTAGCACTTCTTTTAGAGCAGAGAATTCACTGCCATGGTTAACCTCTATACGAAACCCAAGAATATTCATATAAACAAAGGCAAACCCTTACTTTAAAATCAGAACATTACCATTTTATTAGGAGAAATTAAAATAAAATAGATTTGTGCAAATTAATTTTATATTCTACTGGTAACTCGAAAATCTCCATAAGGCTTTGAACAATGCTAGATCAGATAAGAAAAGATTACCTGAACCACAGAGGGAAATCACATATTTTAATAGACTTGGCTTTAATCAACTAATTCAAAGTTAGATTTTATTAAACCTTGTTTTTTTTTAAATCAAATAATCTTAACAAGGAGAAAAGTGCTATTCCATTTAATGACCAAGTACACTGTAAATGCAACAGAAACAGAATAGGTCTACAGATTGTAAAAAATCTGTATTTCAAAGAATGCTTTCAATATCACCAGTAAAAAGGTTAGAAACAAACATTTTTTTTTAACCAATTCAGAGGTATTATTTTCCTCTAAATGGTTGTAACACACTAAACTTTAGTCTACGAGAAAAAACCCCACTTTTTCATGTGATTGTGACTTGCCGTTGATTTAGCTGTTTAAAGACAGTAAAAACTCTGAAAGTTTTCTTGCAGTTAGGACGTTAGTACTGCTTTTTTCCCCCTAAATGGATTCTCCAGTGTTTAACTGGGATTAATCTCCTGTTGCCTATTTTCTGTCTAACAGGGCAATCAGAGGTGATAAGTGTTCTTTTTTCCTGGAGCTTGTAAGAACATACGTATTTTGAGACTTCTAGCTCTTGTCAAATTTAGTTGAAGCATTCATGTTTTAAAGTTATTGAGGAGGTGGGAGAGAGGTGGAGAGAAATCCACAAGCCCATAATGTGACTGTAAGACTACGTTCACAGAAAGTCAGTTGAACACATTAAACAAATATATAGTACCACTGCCCACTTTTGGATTGATAGAATTCAGCTATATCAATAAAATTATAAGTGAAAAAAGGCAAATACAACTCTGCTGACAACGCCCCTTATGGAAGAATTCAGATAATCTGGAGCTGGCACACCCTGCTCACTCACCCCCTTCTTCCTGGGATCACACACAGTACATCAGACATTTCTTGGCAGAGTATTTTGATAATCCTGAACAGACCAACCTTTTGGAGCACTTCCAGGCAAACGTGTTCTGAAATAGCCTCTTTCTAACCTGTTTCCAGAAATCGCAAGAACATTGCAAATCCAAACAGGGAATTTGCCTCCATGTCTCTAAGTAACCAGGTTTTGGTTACCCTGAACAGCAGAACTACCCTGAATGTCTAGAGATATATAACATCAATATAATCCAGACCTTTTTTTTTTTTGATTCATTACTTTTTAGTTCAAAGAACTGATACTTTCTTCTACCTTTAAATATTTAATGTATTTTAGTACTGCATTTCAAAGTATTTGATGTGAAATATTTTTATGGTTTATTTTTAAAAAGTGATCTCACTAAAGATAATATAATATTAGACCTAAGATAATTAGTTTTTAGTTTGTCCTTATGCATTATCTAGACAGGTGTAATTTAAGGATTTCAGATTATCACTTTATTACATACTTTGCACTATGTCTTTCTATTGATATGAACATGCCATTGCAAAAAAACTTTCTGGTTATCTATTAAATCATCTCCTTACTTGCATGGTGTTTAGGCAAGATAAAATAGAGGCTTCAGAAATAATTTTGTACCTGATCCTCATACAAGGTATGATTTGGGAGTGTAAAGTTAATAGCATCTAAAAAAGTGGCAGTATGTAGTAACAAATTGTTATGATTGGTGCAAAATAAAGTTAAAAGAACAGTAACACTCCAAAGTTTTGATTCAACCAAACATGCAAAAATTACAAAGAATCTGCATAAGTGAAATTAGAAATAGAAGCTGTTCCCTTTCCTGTTTCTAGTTTTCTTCCATTCTCTCTGTATTTCTAATATAAAAATCAAGTGATATAATATGTAATTTCTCTTTTCTGTGCAGCTCCATCTTTTATTTACCATGCATTACAGTAGGCAAATCATCATTTATTTTCTCATTGAACTATCATCCATAAGAATAATTTAAAACCAGCTAATAAACATTATGGTTTGTTAGAACTGCTACTGATTAAATCTTAAGAGTCTAAAACATACAAATATAAACAGAACGCAATTAGAGCTATTTAAAGAATCCATTTTTAACTTAGATTAACCATACTTTCCATTTGCTAGGGATAAACACTCATAAATGAAACCCATTGCTGAACAAGAAGCAATTACTTCAGTTTAAAATATTAATACATATTGCCTTTTAAAAAGTCTAGGAAAATCATTTATGTACTGTACAATACAAACTCAATTCATACTGAGAATGAAAATGGGATGACATTCTGAATCCTAAGTGAGCTGCAACCATCTTCGAGGTACAGTTTGTTCATGTCCATTTATAAGTCCATTAAACTCTTTTCTTCAGTTAGTATTGTTGTCAAAATAATTATGATAAAATACATATACATGAGTACTATGTTTTTAAGCTAATTAACCCACCCAAATTTGTCAGCTAGCTCTCTTGCAAAAGCCCTTATTAATATCTGAGACATCCTAGTAATGCAAACTAATTACTGATGTGCAGCATACCAATAGTCGATAGGGTAGACTCTCAAATTTATTCCCAATTGCCGGTCTAGATATGTACACATACATGCATATACACATACACATTTATTTATGTGCACATAAATATGCACCAGGACTAACAGGTATATGTTAGATTTTAATAACTACTTGATTATGAGATATTTCTAAGTTCTAGAGACAGCTGAATTCAGGAAAATGATTTCTTCTTTGATGCTAAGATTTTCTTCTGCTTAGACTATTACTGGGCTCTTTCTAAGCATAGTGTATAAATTGCATTTAAAGGTGTAATTTTGAGCTATATCATACACTCTTATTTCTGCTCATTGATGCACTGAGGAAGTATTAAGTGTTTTGCTTTCTCTACAGTCATACAAGATCCCTTCACCAGAAAGGGCAAAACCGTGGCTCTGACAGTGCCACAAACCAGTCTTTCATCATCAAGTGGTGGTGTGCCAAAGCTGAGGCCTTCCCTCTTCAGCCTCAGGACAAAAAAGCCTGTATTTGCAGAGAGGTTAGAATAAGATTATTGGTATTTTAAACCAGATTTTTTGTTTATTCCTCTGATAAGCTGTCACCTCATATGCTATAATTTACCTGGTTATGTAGCTCTGAACTACACTCAAGTGTATAGAAACCAAGCACGGGAATTTATAGAATCAAAGATTCATTAAGGTTGTAAAAGGCCTCTAAGATCATCGAGTCCAACCTTTGACCGGACACCAGTAAACCCTAGAATTTAGTGCCACACCCAGTCGTTTCTTGAACACCTCCAGGGATGTGACTCCACTGCCTCTCCTGGCAGCCCATTTCAACGTTTAACCACCATTTCATTGACGAAATTCTTCCTGAAGTTCAATCTGAACCTCCTCTGGCACAGCTTGAGGCCATTTCCTTTTGTTCTGTCACTGGTTGCCTGAGTGAAGAGACTGAACCCCACCTTGCTACATCCACAGTCTTTCCCTCATCCAGTAAGTGGGCAACCTGGTCATAAAGGGAGATCAGGCCGGTCAAGTAGGACCTGCTTTTCCTAAACTCATGCTGGCTAGCCGTGCCTGATCCTCTGGATGCCCTGTACGTGCCATGTGATTGCACTCTTATCTGTTCTGTTCCCTGGCACTGGATTTAGGCTGACAGGCTTGAAATTCCCTGGACCCTCCTTACAACCCCCTTCTTGTAGATGGGCATCACACTGGCCAACCTCTGGTGATCTGGGACCTCCACAGTTAACCAGCACGAATGACAAACGATGGAGAGTGTTCAGGCGAGCTCTTCCACCAGCTCTGTAAGTACCCTCAGGTGAGTCCCATCTGGCCCCATAGACTTGTGAGTGTCTAAGTGGCACAGCAGGTCACTAACCCCTTCCTCCTGCAGCGCAGGGGGTCTGTTCTGTGCCTGTCCTTGTTCCCTGACCTGCTCAGGGAAATGGTCACCCTGGTCTCTGTTAAAGACTCAGGTGAAGAAGGCACTACATCCCTCAACCTTCTTCCTCACCCTTGCAGGCAGTGTTCACCTCTGTGTCCGACAAGGGCCTCATAGTTTACTGAGTCATGATCTACTGTTTTAACGCTTTTACCAATCCCTCACTCTATGAAGCCACGATTATAACAGATATAAAAAGTTTAACAAATTATGTTTCTATTATCTTTGAAGTGGTATTTGTACGTTTATATTAAAGTGTATGTTAAAAGGCAATTAGCAATTGAGCAAAGTGAATAATTAATTATGTGCAATTAGAGTGGAACTGTAGACAAATAGAACCATATTACTGGCAAATTTCAACAACGTGATAGATTATGGCAATTATAGGCACAGTAATAATGATTTTCAATCAAAGAATATAAATGAGAATATGTTCTATATTCACAACAATAAAAGTTCAATCTGTTTGCCTGTGTTTAAACTGGCTGCAATTCATATACACCCAAATCATTATTATGGCTCTTTTGATAAAACATGTTTATTTTCAGCATTACTTTGTATTATGTATTTTTGCATACCTGGAAACACTTCCTTCCAGAAATGCTCAAAGGGCTTTGAGGATTGTCCTCAGTTCAGTCTTCTGACACATTTCAGGAGATAAAATCCCTTACCTGACTGCCTCCTGTCTCTGCAGTGTCTCGTGTAGTATGACGGACTGCTGAGAGGAACCTACCATTGAAAGGAGCATTTCAGACTCTCTGGCTGGGACCCTCCTGTAGCAGAGCAAGTCTCCTCTCACAAGTTATTTAACTTAACATGCCAAGCTCTCTACTGCAAAAATTAAGGAAATATTCCCTGCAGTTGTCTCTTCTGCACTGTCAGTAACCTTGAGGAAAAACATGGGACTGAGTAATGTAGTCGCCAGAGTACAAAGTTTTTCCAGGAATTTGAGCAATCCTGTCTATAAAAGCTCAACAGTTATGTGAGCTTTGGATAAGGAAAGGTGACCTGGTATTTGAAAGTGCAAGCAAGCACCTATGATTTCAGAAGAACAATGCAAGGAGGCACACACACTCCAGGAGACAATAATACCCACAAAGGTTTTGGACCCAGGGCTCGGCCCAGGTGAGGAGTGACATGTGGCTGCGGGGGCCATCAGAGGGACCCAGGTGGCGGTGCACCAAAGGGGTCACAGGTGTGGGTCCCACCATTCCCCCCTTGCTTGCTGGGAAAACATCCAGACTTTTAACCGCCAGAGGGATGTCCGCAGCCATGCCCCAGGCCAGTGCTCGGGCCGGAGCCTCCCATTTTCTTTCCCGAGGTTCGGCTGCGGGGCAGCTGTGACGGCCGGGACCGCAGGGCCGCAGAGGCCGCCTGAGGGTAGCCCGCAGCCCCGGGACCGGCCGGGATTCCCCTCGGGTCCGCAGGGCCCGGGGAGCCGCAGCGGCCGCCCGAGGGGAGCCCGCAGCCCCGGGACCGGCCGGGATTCCCCTCGGGACCGCAGGGCCCGGGGAGCCGCAGAGGCCGCCTGAGCACAGCGCGCAGCCTCGGGACTGGCCGGGATTCCCCTGGGCCCGTAGTGCCCGGGGAGCCGCAGAGGCCGCCTGAGCGCAGCGCGCAGCCCCGGGGCCGGCCGGGATTCCCCTGGGGCCCCGCCTGCGGCACCCCCGCGCCCAAGCGCCGAGGGTGCGCGGCGGCCGCTCCGCCTCGGGACAAAACAAGACGCTGCCTTTGCCAGCCGCGCGGTGGTTGTGCTGCAGCCACCTTCGAGCACCGTTTGTGCCCTGGTCGATCGTTCAAAGCAAGTTTAAAAGACATTTAAAACCAGTTCCAGTCAGTGCTGTAACTGCCCAGTATTATACCTCAGCATTATAGAAAAAGAAATATATTTTCCCTAATTTAAAAAGGAACTATGCAATATGAATACAAGCATTCACTCCAACAATTTTACCAGTAAAGTCAGTTTAAGGACATGTACAGGAAACATACAGACAATTTTCTACATATTCACAGAATTTATCTTATTTTGATTGTAGTTTCCTGCATTGTATAAAGATTATAAGAACCATACTTTAGATAATTTCTAAAAGACATATCTCATAGTTACTGTATTATTTCAGCTACATGACACCTATGATGCTAGAAAGCTGGGAATGCAAAATATTAGAATTTTTTTTTAAAACTGAATGTACGAGTTCTAAGTAAAATATTTGCTGTAAACACAGTATGCACAGGACAGGCATGGTTCAAGCTCCAGTCAGCATTCAGTCTGATTTTTTCCATTAAGTAAACAGGAAATATACAACTGTGCTCAAAATATACCCCTTTCCCCCTTCCCCGTCTCCTTTTTTTTTTAATCTTCTATTTTCTTTATGGTGAGATTAAAGTTTTTTTACCTTCAAAAATGACTAAGCAAATTACAGGAAATTAGGGTTTTTTTGATTGTACTGCCTTTATACTTGTCTGGTAGTGTCCACAAAGGAACTTTTGAACTTCTTGGCTACTCTTCACCAGTTTGATGAGAAGCTAGAGTTTTCAAAGTAAGACACTGCTAAATGTCTCAGAAACTCAGACACCAAGACAGAAGAGACACTATCCATGCCCTCTCAAGAAGATGTACTGTGATTGTGTCACACATAGTATCCACAGAGGAGAAATATTTTTGGGGAATCCTTAATCCATTGCCATGCTTTAAGGTTCAGTCCTGCTTATAAGGTTATTCCTAGAAAGTCTTTCTGTATGTCCAGTGAAAATGGGACATTATGGACTAATAAGACCTTAATATAAAGCGATCAAAATACAGTTTTCTGTAGGAAACTGGTGTGCAAGTAATGGAATTACTTCACTGAATGAAAGATGCAGATATATCTGCATTTTGAGTTTACCTACTGGATTAAATTTTTCAAGAGAAATTCTTAGTCAAGAATTCTGTATTTCCAACCTGCCTGTTGAATTGGAATATTCCAAACTAGTTTCAGAATAAATCTGAGATAAAATTATATAATTTTATCCTTATTTCTTGCATGATCCATTATTCCTTAAGTAATATTTTTCTCTTTATGTTTTTGTTTGCCAGCTTTTCCCCCTTACAAAAAGAAGTCTTACCTTTGCTCCACTTGCTTCATAAATAGTTTTTGTTGCTCTTAAAGCTATCTGAGCTTTTCATTTTTAGGGTATTCTCTCAAAACATGCTCTTACTTTCCTTTCTCTATGAAATCAGCCTCATAGGAAAACTGTTTTTATCTTGTTAGAGAAACCAACAGACAGTAATGTGTTATTTGTATCTAGGACATTTAAATGCTGCCTTTTCTTGGGTTTGTGCTATGCTTGTTGGTGACAGCACTTCCTTTCTTTATTTTATGGCTTTTTCTCATTTTCTTTCATCACTCCTTTGCTGCATCACAGGCTTCCACTTTCTGTCCTCTTCATATGAAATGTTTCACTCTCCACTCCCCATTTCTTTCCAGGTAACTTGCTTCGGATTTTTTTTTTTTTTTTTTTTTTTGGGCAAGATCTGCATACCTCAGTTATTTGCCGCAGAGGCTAGCTCAGATACCAGATATTTAAAAAGCAAAAATATTATAATTCTTTTAACATATTGCTCCCTTTGTATGTTAGATGCCAGGTCTATTTACCAGAAAATATCTAATTCTAACGTTCCACTCTACAAAATCATCTCTATGTATCTTCTCAAAAGTATTCGAATCAGAAAATTTACATTGTGCAGATTTCTATACATCTGCCTAAAGCAGAAAAATTTATTTGTCTTTCACTTTTAACCATTGCACCAATTGCATTTCTCAGACTTCCTTTTGGAGCCCAGTTGCAGCCCACCTGCTGTTCCACATCCATCTGGCTTCCACAGCCTTAGAAAGGCTTTATGTTTCATCATTTCAGCCAGGAGGCTGAAACAAAAAATCTCTTTTTATATAACCTGGAAAATATCACAAGAGGAAAGCTCAGCTACATCAGTGGAGGTCAGCCAGGGAAAATAGAAAAACCACAGTGGGTATCTATTTATGTTTACCTCTTCATGAGGATCAAGGCTGCCATCCACCCTACATTAAATACATTTACTTCCACAAGGTACAATCTCCACTGACACAGGCAATTGTTTCCTGGCATTATCTGTGAACTCTGATGAAAGGTCTAACATCTGAAAATCTGTTTTTGTAAACCTAACATTACTAAACAGAACAATTTTATTGGAAAACTCTTTTTAAGAAACTTACTTGTACTGCAGGAGGTTCATTTCACCCACTTGGCTTTGGACAGACACAGATGCTGGGATGAAAATTTAAGGACAGTGCCATGTTCCACCTCACAGAACAGAGATCCTCCACATCACTTAAGGCCAACACAAAAGAGTGAGAAGGATCCTGGCTGCTCCTCCTCCTCCAGTGTCAGAAAAAGTGGGTCAATAGAGAAAGGTGTAAAACAGGTCCAAATGGGACCTTTGGATTCTGTGTATGAAGAGCAGCACTTCGACATTCATCAAAGTTGTGCAAGTTATAAAAAACGGTGGTGTGTATATATAGGACACTTACATTCTTTCATTCATTTCTATTTTTGTTATTAACCTCCATGAAATGGTACCATTAACAATCCTGTATGTGTTACTTTCCTCCTAGTTATCACTGCAGCCGACTGCAAATGTTATTTTACTCTTTTAATGTTATCTTACTATTTTAACTGCAATACAGCCTTGAAAGCGCAAGCACTATTCATAATGCAGTGTTGAGATTATTAAGGCTAGAGATACACAAACATAGTAAAATATGAAAAAAATGTATTTGCATTAATTTGTGGGCTTCTGTTCTGTAAAAATAAACTTTGGAAGTCTCTTAAAAATCTCTTGTGTATTCTCAGAAACATCCTTAACTCATTATAAGCTGAACTGTCACTTTTATTATTGTATGTATTAGACATTGCTTAAAATTAAAAACATTAATCAGAAAACTGCTGTCCTAACCAAAGAAAATATTGCCCAGTCTAAAATTCAAATATTAAATTATTTAATTTACAGTCTGTGGGGTTCACAAGATCTGGATACAGTGTGCAGTGCCTTTGTGTCACTGAATGCCTGCGTACATGTATCACAAGCTTTATACTGGAAATTGCAAGATTCTAAAATTGAAATGATGCCAAATCTGTGACACATACTATTAAAAAGTATCTTTGCCACCTCCATGAATGGAGAATATTTCTGGCCAAAATCCAGAACCTGTGGGAGAAATCTGGGCATGTGAGTGCAGAAATCCATTCACATACTAGGGACTTCAGGAGCAGGGGCTTCACTCACTCACATATATAAATAATGCAGAATTATTTTTCTTTGAGAAGGCAGGAAGTCCTTATGGGGACAATGCTGGTTACAAGACAGGTACAGGACTTAATAAAAATTGTTAATTAAATAAAAACAATGGCATTTCCTTGGGATTACTGCCTGCCTTCTGTGAGTATCTGTGAGACAGATAACCCCATTCACACAGTAATCAGTGACGCATAACTTCAGACATGAATATTCCTCACTGAATATGAAAGGATGTCAACAAAGTCACACTTCTGTAGACTTTCTAAAACCTGTTATAGTTTCAATGAAACCCTCCACTGCTCTAAATTGAATGGCGCTGTAGGAAGGGATTCTCAGTCTCTCAGCTTATTCATCTTCAGGTAACTGACAGGATTGGGTGCAGAGTTATTTTCACCTCTTCACTTTAAATATGGAATAGACAGGCACCATGTCCTCTTGTCAGACATTATCCAGACAGTAACAGAATTTAAGGCTATTTCCCTTTCAAAATTTGACCTTTTTTCTAATTTTGAAAAAAGGTGTTACAATGTACATGTGTGTATCTGTGCCTTTTAACTATTAGTAGCAAAAAAAGAAGTCATATCCATCTTGAAAACCTCTTGCCTTCCTGGAAAGAACTGCATATAGAGATAGTGAAATAAGTCAATAGTTATGCCTGGGCAGAAAAAATTAGGCTTTTTTTCCCCAAAATACTTTAGAAGACATTATTTAGAAAATAAGACTCAAATCTACTTTGATATATTAGATAAAGAGAACAAATTGAAAAAAATATAACAATGACATTTATGTGTGTTTATTTATATTTTTGCCCACGTTTCTATCTGTTCATAAACTAAAACACTGCTTGAAACTTCAAGGGCATAAGGAATCATCTGAAGTCCTTGTAGCACGCAGCATAACGGAGAGTGGAGTAAAGCCATGATCACTGAGAGATATAAGGGCTATAGAAAGATTGGAGACAGAGAGGCAAAAGGATCTTATAAAGTTTGCATAAGGAGTCCAATTACTCTTTTTAGCTTTTGATGTTCAAGCATATGTTATTAAAGACTTTATGTTGCTGTCCAGACATCTCCTACACAGGTAACTTGAAAGAACGATTCCTATTTTGCAGGAAATTGCTCCTTTCTTTTTTTGTAACTTCTCTAACTACAT
Organism: Callaeas wilsoni; assembly: GCA_013398955.1. Lineage (NCBI taxonomy): Eukaryota > Metazoa > Chordata > Aves > Passeriformes > Callaeidae > Callaeas > Callaeas wilsoni. Next base: position 49,879 of record VWPU01015782.1, on the reverse strand, counting down.
TTTTTCATCGATATTACAGTTCCCATGAAGAACACCAAAACTACAGCTCTGATAGTTTAATTTATGCATAAACATTATCTTTCTGTATAAGACATATAGCTTCAGAATTTAATCAGACCTGTCCCTCACAGCTATACTTTTTTTCTCTCTAGTATTACATATGATAATAAAACACATTCTCTCTACACAATGCTATATATATATATATAAAAAACACCGTATATAACTTTATAGGTACTATATAAACATATATGTATAGTGTGTGTTATATGAAAGCATAATCTACTGTCTTCTGGATGCCAATGAGAAAAATGCTTTTATTGGAATAAGATGATATACTAATCCAATCTCTTCTAGTATTTGCTGCTTTTTCACTTATTATCTTAGTGTGTTTTGTAAGATAATTGCATTACAGGTATATATCAAGTAGTACAAGTCTTCAGCTTTGTGGCATTTCAGCACAGAAGTGCTATTTCTAAAGTAGACTGGGGGCAACAAACACAGGCCCTTTACAGTGAATTGCACTCAGCTTTCTTAAATGACCCTGCCTTACACTTCTAAAATATGTTTCTTGTGAACATGTGAAGGCTTTGGTAATTACAATTTTATTACATTCAAATTCTTACAGAATATATCAAGGTAGTGTTAAGATCTGATTATTATGATTATTAGAGAGATGTCTCTGCCTGAATTAAGGTGCAAATGAGATCATATGCTGAAGTCAACAGAATGCATTTTATTTAGCAGTAAATGTGAGGTAGAGAGAGAGATAGAAGGAAATAGGAAAAAGAGGGAAGGGAAGAGAGAGTGAGAAAGAGACAGATTATAGGGGCAATATCTAAAATACCAACAGCCAGCACTTCCCAATACAAATCAAACAGCTTTCACCGAAACCACCACCCAAACCACTAGCAGAGGCTGATGCACATTCATATCTCTTACTACCAATTCCTCAAATATAATGCACTCTAACTCATACCTCTACAGTAGAGATTCCTGAATTGTTTTTGTAAGAAACATGTGAGATTCTATGAATATAAGTTTGATTACAGATATCCTAGAAGTCATGTTCTTACCAAGTTTTACATAGATACTTGTGTTGGTTACTCCTGTCTCAGCTGGCAGATCTTAGATGGGCCCATAGATATCATTTTAAATAAATATCAGTTCCTGTGTATACTCTGTCCTCCCACAGGACACTAAAGTCTACACAAACAGAATGAGACAGTGAGACTCAATGATTACCAAAAAAATGATGAAAATTCTGAAAAGGATATCTACCACAAGGAGATACAATTTCTAAAGCTGTACAAAGATGGCCCAAGTATCAGAGAATACCATGACAACACTCAATCTGCAGTTTGAAGAGAACTACAGGTATGCTACAAATAGAGTGGTGAATAATTGTCATTTAAAGCCAATATATGAGTAACAAGAGAATGTGGTCAAAAATGGGCATCAGGACCATAATAACTTCGCAACAAAACATTGATAGCCTTGTCATTAGAAAATGGAAAGATATATGAATCCCAAGTATAGAGTGAGAAAATTGCCCCGTGAGAAGCCCAATATAATTGGTGGTAAAGAAGACTTGCTTTGGTCCCTGGGGAAAGGGAGTTTGGGGGTGGAGGGTGTTGAGCTCATTTTACTTACAGAGAAATCTTTGGGGAAGTATTGAGTAAGTAATTAAATATATTTTTGAAACTATCTGGATAAAAAACCATCAAAGTATTTAAAACTGAATGTAAGAAAAAAATTCCTTAAAAATTATCCACATCTTTATTTAGCTGTTACATCTGAAACTTTGCTTTTACTTTTCTGTAATATTATCCTGTAAATTTAAACTGATCACCTCCTATAGTAAATATGCAAGACTGTTTGGAACATAAGATAAAACACACTGAAAAAAGAAGAGAAAGTTAATAGCTTGTCTTAAGTACGTGCATGCTATATATATGATTATATACATATGCAGACATATCAGTTGTCTTGCAGGGGAGGGGCAAGAAGAGCAAAGCCACCATTCAATTGTGACTGCAAATACTGACGTGTTATTGGAAATGACAGAGGAAAAGAATTTCCAATCTTCTAGTTTCATGTCACTGACGTGAGAGAGATAACTTGGTAAAATGTTTTACCATATTCTTGATAAAATCTACCATTTATAAAAAGTCAAATTCACTGCTGCAGCTCCAGATCAAGGAGATGACCTTAAAAGAAAAACTTTAAAAAATCTACTTCCAAACAGTCATTGTCTTTGTAAATATGATAAACTCCTGGTCATTTGCTCACACTTACTGACAGAAATAGGGTAACATTACTCTTCAAATAGTTCTTATTCGTCTGTTACACCTATTGATGGGTTTATCTCCTGTCATTCAATAATGGACCACTTTTCTGATGAAATCAGTCATGTCAGGCCTGTAAATGAGAATATGATTATGGGGAATCTATGCAACACAATAAAGAGTGCTCTGCTGCTAAAAGGAGTTTTTAGAACTTTGCAAAATTGTCTCTCTAAGCCACAGCTGGAATGAATGGAATTGATTATTTTCCTTCTGATTTCTAATGTGTTTAGTCTAAGATATTTTGTAGCACTGAGAATTTCCTGTAGATGAAATATAAATTCAATTATCTGTGTATATACGTACAGTACAGCTGTGTCCCAACATAATTAGCATTTTATTCCAACTGACTTGATTACCTATGATAATCTCAGAATATAAACCTATACATATGCAACAGCACACTAGGAATAGAAAGCAAACCTTTACTTAAACAGTTATTCTAAAACAGCTGAGCAGGTTCAAAATGTGTATTCAGGATTAAAGAATTTCTACATTAAAGTACGCTATATACTCTTTCAAAGATTCTGCTGAATCCAACTGGCCTCCATCTGCAACCAAAATTCTACAAATAATTTTCCACGAAGAGTTTGGTTGCACAATCTCCAGTTCTGCAAAGAGAGCCTCTGCGAGCATAATTCCCTTATCTAGGCTTGTTCTTTGCTGCACTTAAATTCAATTTACTTTAACCTAATTAATTTATTTATATGCCATCAAACCTAGATTTACTGTGAAATGAGTGGAAGAGTATCAGAAACTGGAATTTCTTGCATAAGAAGAAGGAGGAAAAAAATATAGGGACCATTTTTAGTCAGCTTGCAGCCTGTGGTTAAAATGAAGAAAAAGGGATTGACTGAGTTTTTTGCAGGAACCTGTCACTCTTGGAGACAATGTCCCTGCAACCAGCAAGGGTGATGAACTACCACTGAGTGAGGAACTCAGCAACATCTGGGAACTGGAAAGAGCTGCCTTAGCAAATCTTGTTTGCTATATTTTTGATGGGTTTATCATCTGCCACTTGGTAATGTGTAACTCTTGCTCATTCATTATCTCACTGATAATAGAAGACTTTGTTCCTGAAAGACTGGAATCTGTTCAGGGCTCTCATCTCAAAGTGAGGGCAGAATTATGTCTGATAGCCAGATTATAAAGCTAAGAGTTGGAAGTATATTAGAGTGATGTTTACATTTTTGGAGGCAAAGAATGAATGGACTGGAACAAAGAAGAGGAGTTGGGCTTTTGGAAATTTCAGGGCAATAGAAAAATAGGGCAGAAAAATGCAGAACTAGCCAAAGTTAAATGAATGGAAGAGTAAGGTTTGTGAATCTCTGACACTACAACAGATTCAGGCAAATAAATGAAAAGGGGGAAAGGTACAGTCTTTGGCTCCTGTGAAAGATGGGTGAAGAATAGACCATTGAGTGAGGCACTGACAAAAGGTAGGAGTGTAAAGGGAAGAGTCAAAAGGACATTGTGTGAGACAGAAGACCCTGACAAAAGCTGCTGAGTTTTTACTCTGCTTTTGCTGAGACTATTATTATAATGTGTGGAAAAGAAAGACAAAGAAATTGAAGCGAGAGAAAAAGCTTCAGCTGGGTCTGAGAAATGTTAGATGGCAACAGTACATGAAATTACTGGGACAAGTGGTGTCTTTTAGAATAAAAGAGATTTTGATATAGGTAGCAGAATGAAGGAGAGGTAGAGTAGAAAGTAGTATGGTCACAGGGATATGTTGGTTTGATCTTCTGTTTGAAATTGTTGGCAGAGAAGTGAGAGGAATTAAAAGTAACAAACAGCCAGCAAGGATTGCTAACATGATATTTTACTGTAAGGAAAATTCTGAATCCTGCAGATGAACAAAATGGAATTTTAAAAAGTCATATTCACTAATCTTTCCTTTGAGAAGGTAACATGTAAGCCTGCACAGCTTTTTGAAAGGAATTCTATATAAATATTTCCAAATTCTCTTATTTATGTTCCTACTGTAGACTGACACGTAAAAAAATAGAAGAAAGAAAACATGCATGGAAAAGTGTTTGCAATTTTGTTCATACTGTAACTTTGCAAATTGTACTTCTTACTGTGAATATTTTGGAAGGTATTTATGAAGGATTCCACTTGGCATCTTAGTCAATGTCTTTGATTCCTTACTGTGCAAGAGATGACGCAAAAAGGGAGCTAGCATGATGATGTTGGAAAGAAGTTCACTGTTTTGCATTCATTTTACAGAAAGTAATTTACAAGGCTTCAAAGACTTTAAAATACAAACTTACAGTGAAATCAATATGATGTTGTGGGTATTATTTTCATCAGGAATTTGATTGAAAGCAAGGAATAAGGAAATAGACACACATGAACAAAAACTGTGGCCTTTATCCAAATAATGAAAATAGCTACATGTAGACACAGTAATGACAGCAGCATGTTTACAGAGCTAAGTTTGATTTGCCTCACTCCAGTTGTGACGGACAAAAGCTGGTTCTGATTTGCAGAACTACTGCTGAAATCTCCGTACTAACACATTTATGTGGTTTCCTGACTGTAGCTGGCTCATGTCCCATCAGTTTAAGGCTGGGCAAAGTAAGCTTGCACCTGTCAGGTTATATCCATGTAGGCGGTTTCCCAGTCTGTATTGCAGTGGCTTGTTATTACTGCATGCCTTTAACATTAGGATGTGCCACGTTACATTATGCCTACAACATGAAATAATATAGAACTTCATGCACTGCTATTGATAGGCAGCAGCAAAACTTCTGACTGAACATAAACCATTCAAGCCCAGTTTATTGCAGCAGACTGTAAGAGAATGTGCAGTAAGGTATTAGAAGAGTACTCAGCATGCTGACTAGTCAAAAGTACTTTTGGATAGTTCCATATATTTCTAGTTTTCAGATTTCATTTGTGCTGGCTCAAGGGAGCAATCTCTCTATCACTGAAAAACACACTCAGCATAAGTCAGTTCCTGAGAGGAATGTCAAATATGAAACCAAAAAACAAAGCAAAAAAGCCCCTGCAATAAAGCAGAGCAGGAGTGTCTTGCTGAATTAAACAAGAATTGAAAATAATTAAATTACTACAATATGACTGCTAGTATGCTTTACCTTGTATTTTTTGACAGAAAGGTTGCAAGTGGATTGTCACAGTAGAATGTCTGTATTACAACACACTGTGTAGAACATGTTAATTTTAAACCCGTGAAACTCAGTTTGTGAAATTGGCATGTACAATGTATGAACTTTGGTGGGGTTAAATAATCTGCTATATATATTCCTAAATTAACAAACGATACCAGCTATGAAAAATATGTAAATGGATAATGTATGTATCATAGAGCATTTTGGACTACTTACTAATTCCTTTTCATGTTGTGTTGACATAAGTTTACCGATTAAAAGCAAGGAATTAATTTTTCTTTTTCATTGAAAGCGCACTGCTTTCAGATCTTCATTGGAAGGGTGAGCCTAAAGCAATAACCACAGGAAGGAAATGCCATAGGGAACTCCTGCAGCATATTGTAGCAGGCAATGGGACTGCATTTTAATTCTGTATTTTGTAGCAAAATTTCCCCCCACCCCATTATGTTTATACCCTCAGGATTTTAAAACCTCCACAATTTACCCAGAATTTTTAAATCTTGTACTTAATCATTAATTATATTTTGTGCTTAGGCTCAACCATAAGTACTTTACACTTGTTGAACTATGGTAATCATTACAGTTCAAAAAACATACTGCTTTTAACTCCTTGCAGCAAATCTGAATAAAACTATCTTCTTCACTGTTTTCCAAAGAGCAAATACTTCTTACTTATCAATATAAATATTACATATCTTATGGTAAGAATCTCTGGGAACAAGTTACAAAGCCAAAAAAATAAGTGACAACTATATTGCATTAATTTATTCCCTGTCAAATTTTAAAGGAATTTGATGAGTTCATATCTGGAGTTTAGAATATATTTCCTGTGTATGAACTACAGCTGAACAGATGCCCACCACAAAGGGTTTTCCTAATGTTGCAGTACCACAGCCTGGGGAGTCAGAATACACCAGCTTACCTTGCAAGGGAAACAGCATGACTGAGGAAGTCCTTGAAAACAGATGTTGCTTCAGCTAAAGTTTTCATGCTGATGGTTTGTGTTTTAGTGGTTTTTGGTTGGTTAGTTGGTGTTTTGTTTTTTTTTTGAAAATTCAGAAATTGTCCAAGGACATTGCTCCAGATAATAGCTCTCTTTTGGGGTTAAAGGAAGCAGATCCTTTCCACTGATGCTTTCAGTTCTCGTGTTAATTAAATATTAAATATTAAATATTAAATATATTATAACCAAGAAATAATAAACTCAATATTAAAACCAAGAAATCATAAACTCAAAAATGAAAGGGTAAAATTTTCATGAAACAGTTATCACTTAACCTGAATAGCCAGAGCAGAGTAACAGAGGTATTTAACACAGGGTTTATTACAAGCAAAGCTTGAAAAATAGGTTTAGCAATTACTACCTCAAAGATGAAGAGGTGTTATCGAAAGTAAATACTTTGGTCCTTTGTGCTCTAAAGCCACATCTACCCCTGCAGCTCATGTTCTGCCATGCTTGGGCCTTGGCCTTTTGCTGACTAATCTCTAACTGGCCACATTCCTCTTCCATAACAAATACAAAATTAGATGTGTTCCACTCAGCAGTGCCTTGCAATCAGACAAGAGAAATCAAAGTTGCTTAGATCCTTTGTCAATTATGATCAAAACAAACAAAAATCAAATATAGCCTTCCTAGTCCAAATCATTAATTTTTGCTAGCTAACTTAGAACCTATGTCCAAGAGTAGTTTGTGTGGAACTAGATTTAAGGAATTTGAACCAGAGCATAGTCAGTGTTGGACTGTAAAGGATAATAGCAGTGGGAGACTCGAATTCCACAACAGCAGAAAAAAAGAGGGTCAGGGTGTTGTGCTGGTGTCAGGAAAATGCTCTCCTGAAACTTTTGGGAGTTTGTACATTTGAGCAGCATGTGCTGGGCAACAGCTCTGGAAATGACCCTCCTTCTGGGGTGGTGCCAGCTCTTTACATACATTAATGACACTATATCCCCATTTGGAAAATTGTTAGTGGTGAACTTTCAGTTTGGACATACACTTACCCACTCAGAGGGAGTTTTACTTTCACGTATTTTCTGAATTTTAATACAGCACGAGTTATCAAACTTCAGCTGTGGTGAGAAAGACTGTGTCTGGGTGTAATTTTTGTCTAAATAGAATAAAACACCCTTCAGAGGGAGATTCTCAGCATGAATTTGGATGCTCCCTCTCAAACATGCACCTTGGAAGAAAGAAAGATGAGGACAGATACACTTGTCAGTAGTATTAGAAACGAAGGATAATTGCCTATCTCCAGTGAAGTTTTTATACCTGTCTGAACCAGCAATGAACAATGAGTAGAGAATAAAATGCCTGCACAACAGTCTTATGGGGAAACCTCTCAAAGTTTTTCTGGGGATTTGGAACACTTGGGTGTGGATAATGTTCCTCTGCAATGCTTGTACACCGATGTGTGCAGCATGGGCAACAAAGCAGAATCAGAAGTCAGCGTGCAGCTCCAGGGCTATGACCTCACTGGGATCACGAAGACATGGCGGGATTGCTCACACGACTGGAGCGCTACAGTGGAGAGCTCTTAGGGAGGCTCTTTAGGAAGGGCACTATAGGAAGGCAATGAGGAAGAGCTGACTTCCCTGTGATGGAGAGCAGCTGGAATGCATGGAGTTCTGCCTTGGGATGGGTCAGGAGTCAGAGAGATGATGGGGGAAGATTAGTGGGCAGACTGATAGATAGTTGGTATCTGCTATAGACTCCCTGATCAGAAAACAAAAGTAGATGAGGTCTTCTTCAAACAACTGGAAGAAGCCTCACATTCACAGACACTGGGGAAAGTCCCTCAAGGGGCACTTTAACCATCTTGATGTCTGCAGCTGGTAGAAGTACAGAGGAACTTTTAGGAAAATACAAAAAAAGGCTTTTGAGTTTAAGAACAGCTTTAAAAGGCTTGCAGCTGAGAAAAAAGTATCTTATCTAGCTTAATCCATTGTCTTCTGGATCACATTGCTTCTAAGGAAAAGATTGTAACAGAAATACCTGACCAGAAATACAATCATCACCTTCTCCAGGTAACCTGCACGGGTCAGTCTTAAATGTTTTACTAACCCACTTCCCCCACCTTGTATTTATCAAACGACATATTTAATGACTGAATTTTTGTAACTGAGAAACAAAGCATGAAAGGCCTACATTTTCTTATAATTAAACACAGAACTTGCAACTTAAACATTTCATTAAAATCCTTGCTTAGATCTGTATTTCTGCAAACATAAATGTATAGTAACTTTTAAAGGATTTGAAGTTTCTTGGAAAATATTTTGGCCATCCTAATAAAGAGCAAATGAAAAATGCATAAATAATAAATATTAATGATTTACTAATTGAAAAATACCCTTTATATTTCTATTCGGTTTACTTGTTACACTAGTATTCACAACTGAGAAATATTTTTGAACCTATTTAACTAATGAAAAAACCAAATTGAAAATTAGATGGCACCTTGTAAAACAGCAGCTTTAAGATCAAACCACTTTCACACTGAGAGAAATTTTAAATTGTATTTGCAACTAGTGTTACTGGATAGATGGAACTGGAGGTAGCCCATTTGTTATCAATATTACCATTAGTTAATTGTCACGTTTGTTTTTTTTGTCAGTACAGTCTAAGGTGAGAACCATATTCCAGTCAAACTTCTAACCTTTTTCCTTCTCTGTAATCCTATTTACATGACACAATGACTTCCTCAAAATCTCAGGGGAAAAAACCGCAAAAGAATTGCTACTAGATCTTAAAAATTCCATTTAGGTCCTACCTTATAAAAGTGAATTGTAAGGACTTAAAATATTTATGTTTGATGTGCTTTTGAACAACTAATTTGTACATTTTGTAAATTTTGTTGTGTCAAAGAAAAGTTATTTTGGAAATTCAAAATATGACAAAACACAAAAGTTTGTTTGGGTTTTTTTCTGTCAATAAAAGCAGTATTTGTCTTATTCAGCTGGAATATTTTTAAGAACACATGGCTGAGGGGAGAAATGCTTTTTTGTTATACCTAGAAACCTGGGCTCAGTATTTGGGTAGTTCTAAATTTCCACCCAGCAAGAATAAAAATTACAAGGAAACAAATCCATAATTTGGTGCATATTTAGAAAAATTTACTTTTCCAATTTTTTTACCTATTGTTAATCTGTTTTCACTTCGCTGAGCTACTAGAGTTTTATACGTGTTGTTCTTTCACGCACAGTATTTCTTTTATAGCAAGTGGTTTTTACAAATTATCACTTGAAGTTTTATTGGCACTGTACACATGCAGTTAGCTGAAACTGAATGGAGCTTTAGATGATCTGATTTAAAGAATGAAAAGTAGGAAGTGTCTCTAGATTTTCAAATGAATCTATTAATTTTGCTTTTATCTGGAATTATTTCAGCTAGATTTATGAATCCACTTGCAGATATAATGACCTGTAACACAGTAAAGAAGGTTTCCCTGTAATCTTAAGAGTCAGCAGCAATTTCATTTCTTTTGCTTTTCTGCTGCCTAAACAGAAAAGCAAAAGCCTGTCTTTGGTCCTCCCTCCTCAGAAGGTAACATAATTTGCCAGCTCTGGAACAGGAAAAACTGTCACTGAAAGCATCTCCCAGAGCTCCCCAGGGCCTCCTGCAAAGCCTGGAAGCTCTTTGCTATCCCCATGGCAGGCATCTGTCTGCAGTTCAAGGCAGAGTTCTGCCCCTCCACTGCGGTCTAGTGTGCCTGAACAGAGCAGGGGAAGGACGCTGCAGGGACGCCTTCCTAACCCACAGCAGCCACAGGGCAGAAAGAGCTGAGAATGTGCAAGTAAATGAACATTTAGGATGTGCTTAATTGCACACTTCTCACAAAATATCAGAAAAAGATCCTTTGAGAGCCTTGTTATTTTTTTGCCGCGCACATGTGTTCCCACACTCCAATTTCTAGCAACTCATGTCCAGGGAAAGAATACTATCTTGCAAATGACTTCTTAGCTGCTAAAAGAAAATATTAGAACAAATGATGCTGTTTCACCCCAACACTGAAAAAATTGGTAACACAGATCAATTTAATTTTGCTGCAGATAATAGTATCATTAGGCATTTCTTTGCTGTGAAACCCTGTATGTCAGCTCGAACCTAATTTTCATGACTGAAGTATAGTTTTTGAAATGTTTTTATAAAAGTGTTCTGTTCTTTACTGAGATGCTCAAGTCTACTAATTAGTGAAATATGAAGCTCTTGATAAAGTTGCAAAGTCCCCTGTTAGTCTAGTACAGGCTGTTAGTAGTATAGGCTCCTGTTAGTAGTATAGGCTCCTTTTTAGTGGTCAACTTGATCTTCCATGTCACTTCAGAGTATGAACTCCTTTGTCAAAAACTAGGTTTGAACATTCTATGTTAGAAGTAATTGTAATTTTTGGCCAACCTGCTCTTAAGGTTAGATTAAAATTTCGTGTTAAACTGTGATTTTAAGAACCTTATCACTAATGAAAGCCAGCTAAGAGTTTCACACACAAAAGACTTTATAAAGGAGATTCGTATTTCTGAAATCCACATGAAAAATAATCAGGTTAGTTGAAAAAGTTATGACATTGCATCCATTAACAATTCACCTATGGTTAAAAGTTAAACTTTACACACAATGGCTAGTGAATATTCACTTTCAATACTTCGCAGAAGAGCGCCTTTAAAAGAAAAGTCCTGGGATAAGGTTACTTAGATGGTAGAACAAAAATTGCTGTCGTAATCTGTCAGTCTCAGAAGAGGAAATTTTGGATGAATGGATCAAACATAGCACACTTTTGAGCCACCATTATGCTGTAATTTTTGAGCAAATTTTTGGCTGAAATTTAGAAGAAGGTTCTGACTATCAGGACCATCAGGCTTTGAAACAATCTTTCAAAAAGAAGAATGGGAACAAGTAATCTAATGACATTCAGATACCAGTGGGATGGCTGCACGAAATGACTGGAAGATACCACTGCCTGTGGTGGCCTGGAATTGGTAACTCAGAAGATCTTTTCCTGTTCTGTGTTTTTACATAGTTTTACCACCCCTCCTTAGGGTGAGAATTTTTTTATTAGGAATTTACATTTATGTAAAACAAATCCAAGGAAAATTTTGGTTTGCTGCTCAACGAAGAGGATAATCTATAGATTTGTGATATAGTAAAAACAATTTAATACCTCTTTTGCATTAGCCTTCACGAAAAGATCAACTGCAAGTAGACACAATTAATACCAGCAAAAAGGGATAAGATCTCACTCTGTAGAAAGAAGAGGAAAGGTTACATAGTGCTTAAATAACATAGATATTCTCAGATCATCCATGCTGATAAACTTAATTCATCTTAGGGGACTTAACTGATTAAAATAGACTCAGAGGGCTTAGTGGTCTTTGAAAAATTATGGAGGATAGATTAGATGCTGGGGGACTGAAAGAGAGCAAATGGATTGCTATTTTTACAAGGGGGGAAAACATACAGTTTGGTCTACTTAGTTTCACTCTCTCTATGCTAAATCCAACACTGTTAAAAAATAAAAAGAAGGTGTATTCATTAAATTTGCGGATGTCAAAAACTTGTTGAGACTGTAAATATCTTGAGGAGTGGGATTAAAATTCAGTTATGTCTCATATAGTTTGAAGAGTGGTCTGGGAAAGAAAACTGACTTTGCAATAGGGACAGGTGAAAGGCATTACAGACAGGCAGGTATGTCCAACTGCACAAGTATGGAAGGGCATCAATTAATTAGGTAGTAATTATTCGGAGAAAGATCTCAGGGCTAAAGTGGAAAGTGACGCGTTAGCAATGAGTATGCCTACAACCTTACACTGTAAAAAAGGCAAATGAGAGAACTGGGATATATGAACAACAGTACAACTGACAAGATAGCAAGCACTTTCCTTATGTTCTTTTCAGAATCAGTGGCGGCTCAAGCAAGACTGTGTGTTCAGATTTGAGTACCATACACGAAGGCAAAGGGATATGTTTGGAAATATTTCAGAATACAGAGACCGATCTAAAAAACATGATCTATGAGAAAAGACTGAAAAGACTGGGATTGTTTAACCAAAAAAAAAGAAAAAAAGAAAAAGAGCGAGGGACAGGGACTGAAGAAGGGTTTTATAATCAGAAAAAGCTGTTGCAAACAGGAGAAAAGAAACTCTGTTCTTCATTTCATGTGGTGAATACAAGTAGAGATAATTCAGTTAAACTGCAGTAAGAAAGATTTTGTTCTGGCATCAAGGAAAAAGAAATTCTATTGGAAAGGATTAGGAACAGACTAGATTCTGAAGTTTGAAGTATTGGAAGTCAACTATGAGGTCCTCAATCAAGAATGACAAGGATATGGCTGATTCTGTTTTGGACAACTGGGATGGACTAGATGACCTGCTAAGGTCCCTTTAAACTACTTTTCTGTGATTAAAAAAAAAAGATATGAATATGGTTTGAGTAATTTACAGGGAAATACTGTGAACCTTCAAGAATTAGAAAATCATTAAAACATTTTGTTATCTTTATTTTTTTCATTCATAGACTCCAACCAAATCTAATTAGTTTTGTTCTTCCAACGAACTTACAAAGAAAATATTTCGCAATCTATTTCCCGGTAATTATACTACACATATCAGATGTTCCAATACTCCTGTTTTACCTAAAGAAAAGGTGATTTTACTCAGACAGTATCATTGGATCTAATTCAGTGTGGACCAAAAAGCTGACATGAGTATGAATTTGGAAAAAGAAAAATACAATCTGTACTGACCTAATGGAAGGCCTTTTTGTTGTCTGGCCTAAAGAAATGTCAGCTTCTATAAACAAGTAAACTTTCACATTTAGTGAAATGCCTAAAACAGTATTTTAGGCTCCCTGCACTACTTTTTGCATTTATTTTCTTTTCTCAGAGCATTTCATTTCCAAATAAATAAAATGGATTAGTTCTTAATATCCTGAAATCAAAAGGCTTATATAGATTTAGAGGATATGTATGAGCTTTCTTCTGTAGAAGTCAGTCCGTTCTACCTTTGGGAAAACTTTCAGTGGTCTGGAGGCTCCCAGAGGCAGAACAGATACCAGGACTGTCCACACGGGAAACTTCCCTTTCATAAGGAAAAGTGCAAGTTTACAGTGCATTGGGGTCACTGAAGTACTCCCATGTGTGAACACTGCTAAGTGCATGGGATCATCTTCTGCTTTGAGCCTAGACTGACAGATGGATGGACGAACAGAATGCATACAGATGAATCTAATTTCATTAGACAGCCAAGCTAAAAACAACTGAAAGGAAAATACAAAAAATCCTGGAGTTGCCAAAGATTAAGGGCAATAGGCAGGAATCAGGAACCACTTCTCTTAAGATAGAAAGAAAATAGTTATTTTTTTCTGGTGTTAAAAGATTTAATGAACCACTGATCAGTGTCACTCCTTGTTAAATCAATAGGGAAAATACTGAATCTTTTTACCATTGTTCACTTGTGTAAGAGAATTGTGCACTCAGGCATTCATGGACTAGAGATAGAACACTAAAGAGATTGTCTGACTTTTTTCATCAGCACAAAACATAACACATATATTGTTAGCAAAGCTCGGTTATCTTTTAAGTGTCTTTCCTATTTCCCATAAAGGAAGAGAGCCTCAAAAGTACTCCTTTTTGCTTCCAAACAAACAAACTCCAATATCTTATTCATTGGGTTCAACAGAAGCAGTGTTTAAAAAAAATTTAGGTATTGAAGGACCAGATATTAGCAAATCTATTAATCTCATTTAAATTCAACATGGATATTAATGCTTTTCCAATAAATGAGTTACACCATGTAGATTCAGTTAACCAAGCACAGGTTTGGGTTTAGTTTTTTTTTTTCTGTCTGATAGCATATTAGGGTTACAGTCACAAATGGCTGTTCTGCGTTTTCAAATATCATGAAGGAAAATTATCATAGCAGGAAAGCAGTAAAACCATAAATTGCTAGAAGTTAGCACGGAGCATTGCTTCAGCAGGCTGGGCATTATGCCCAATGAGACTGAGTGGCACAGAAATCTACTGCCTGTGATATGTGCTGGCAGCTGAGGGATTTAAGAGAGGCTTTTGAATGCAGCAAGGGGGAAGGCTTGTGCAGGGAGAGGGGACCAACTGAGGATACTGATGCGGGGTATGTAATGAATTACAGATATGCTTCAACTCCTTGTCTCAGGGTGACTTTTACCACCTGCTTACTCAGTATTCTGCCCCTTCTCTTTCTCCTGCCACAACAGAAATTCACACTTGCCCCAAAGGAAAATCTTTTTCTGTCAAAGTCCTTGCAGAAAACTGCTCCTGCCACATATGCCTTATTTCAGAGTCAGCTTCTTTAAACTCCAATTTAAATTAATATATTCTTTAATCAGCAAAATCCACTTCAAATAAACATCTTCCTTAGATCCTAGATTTCTCTACACCTGGATTTTGTCTGTTTGATACATACAGTCTAGATATTTAATAGAGCTTTTGGTACCTTTCTGGTCATGCCAAGACTCATAATCAGCCTCTGCATCTCATTCTTTCTGTACCATAACTTTCCAGGCAGTTATTTCTCTGTACTGTTTTTCAAGTCCTTTCTTTCCCAGCTGGCAAAGTTCTTATCTTCCATGAAGAAAATGCCTTTTTTTCTTCCCATCTGCATCACTGTGTAATCATTGTAAATCAATTATTTGAGATCTTCCAATTCTCAACTAAATGAAATAATTACTAGTTTTAAGAATGCTTTCTGAAAGTTAAGAAATGATTAGGCAGAGTATATTAAGTGTCTCATGTTACCTGCAGACAAACAGGTATGCTGTGAAACAAGCTTAAAACTTGTCTTTGTCGTGTTCATGAAATAGCTTTGTTCCTCTGTGGTTTCTTGCTTTCAGGTGCTAGAAAAACGTAAGAAGCTTTACTGAGTTTAGCTGATAAATCTGCATTTAGGAAAAATGTAGATTTAGAACTTTGAATGTCACATTTTCCACATGTATATAATTTCCCATAGACATGATTTCAGTGGTTCATTTTTCATGGTAGTTTTCACTGAACAAACATATTTCAGCATTCTTTCTACACTTATTTCTAATTTCTCATGTTTCTATATGGTGGTATTAGTAATGATAAATCACTAATATAATGGAATGAATCATGTTTATGTTAAAAATGCATTGCTTTTGCCTCTATGAAGAAATTCCGTATTTTAAAGAATGTGAATAGGCCTTAAGAAGACATTAAAATACCATTTAAAGTGTATAACTTGGAGTGTAGAAGAGAATAGAAGCCTTTCTTTTCATTTTGAAAAACTAATGCATTTAATCAAAGGTTTAATTCTTTTTAAAGCTTCAATTTTCCCAACTTTTCAGAGTGGTGTGAGAGCTGAAATGCTGTGAGCTAGTGCTTTACGCAATTCCATTGACACAGCAGACAGTTAAAATAATGTCCTTTCACTTAACCACATTTAACTGTGATAAAGCAACACAAGATTTAATAGCTTCCAGCAGTGCCCAGTGATGGAGTGGCTAGCCCAGACTGCAGCAGCAGGTCACAGGTTCATTCAAAGGGCATGGTGCACATAAACCCTCTCACACGGTAACGGGCCAAAAGCAGATTTGGTATGACTTGATGCAACTGCATCAAGTAGTTAGGGTTGATTATATCAGCCCTGGGTTTGGCTGAAAGGTAGAGTAACAGAAGAGACCATGCAGAATCTACTCTAGCAGTTTTCAGCAATCCTACTTTAGCCCATGAATGAAGACCAGGATGCAATCGACATCAGCAATATTCCTCTTGCAGAGAAACACAGGAAGCAGAAGTTATTTACCAAAAATTAATTATGAGTGGAAGTAACCTTAAAAACCTATTATGTACACATGATTTCACTCAACAGCATGTCCAAAATGAAGGAACCAATAAGATAAAACATCTAAGATCACAATGCTAAATACTATCACTGATTGTCAAGATATATCACGTAACCAAAATATCGTGACTAGTCACACTCTTCACTGTTCAGGACCAATGATGACGGGGTGAGAGCAAACAGCTAAGTTGTGATTACAGGGCTCAGCAGCTCCTTACAACGCTCAGATTTTTGCCTATGTGATGAATATTTCAGATACATCCTGCGATCTTTACATTCTTCACTGACAAGGAGACAAGATGCATTTTGCATCTGCTAAAGATTTCTGATTGGCACATATGTTGAAAGACTAGCCCAACATTGAAAGACAGAGTGTTCTTCAAAAGCTGTAGCCATGAAATATTTATTCTTTTCTCTTTCATAGAAATGCATTTGATGACAATATGACATAAAGTGCCACTAATAGCTCTGGACAAAATTATATGGCTCTAAAGACTATTAAACTATTATTCTTGGAGGGTGGAAGAGGTTTTATTTGACACATATGATCACAATAGTATTAGCAAGGCTTTGTTTACAACCTACCACGAAAAAATGCTGTACATTATCAAGTGCATTTTGCACTGGCAAATTCAAATCTGACAATCACAAATAGCAACAGTGATATTTGTGATATATTTAGTAGGTATTTTATCTCACAATACTTTGAATGGGATGTTTATTAATTTTTAAAAACTTTAAGTATGCAACTAAGGGCAAGTGAATACTGATGACACTGTTCAAAATATATTTTGTTTGTATCCAAGGGTATATATTTTATAGAGCACAGGCAAATGTATCCCCAAATGTTATTTAAATCTCTGAAGTCAGCTGAAAAGCAAAGACACTCATACATACATAATGCCTAGCATGACAACCTGAAAATTACGTGAAAACAAAAAGGCTCCTTTGTAAAAGTCTAACTAAAATTTTTTGATGAAAAGACGTAGAAAGCATTGCTGGAGCATAGAAATCATATTATGAATTTTACATGAAAATTTGTGGGACCGTTGTATCTGCAAACATTATAAAATACTAAAAACCTTTCAAAAACTTAGAACCCTATATAAAATACTAAAATATTAACAAGCTAAATGAATAGAGTTATCATCCTGTAAACCACATTATCTCAGTGTCCATTTCCAATCATATGTGTTTCATAAACCTCTTGCTACTACAAATCCCTCAGTTGTATTTGCCATTGAATTGCTTGTTTCTCATTATTAGTGGCTGAAGAAATGCAGTATAGTCATGCAACACTTTCTAAAATGGTCTAAAAACGCATTCCTGAAAACACAGTTTATCCTTCTCTTACCAAGGGATAAGTGCTGTGTTAAATACTTTATTTTGCCAGAACAGCCAGGAGAAGGGTAAAAAAAAAATCAAGCCGAAGTAAATTACTCAGTGGCATCATGCCCAAATCAATCACAGACATCACCTTTTAAATAGTGAGCTGAAACTTGCAGACTGTATTTTAATACTCATGAAGAATTTTTGTTTTGGAAAGTCACTTTGCTTAAAAGACCTTTTAATATACTCAGGCAGTCATTCAAATCTTGCATGTTGAGTGAAGTATACTGCTAATTATGCATATATTCACCTCTTGAAAAAAAGTAGAGGGCTGCACGAGTCTGCAATTTAAAAATGGCATGCAACAAGGAAAGGCTGTGCTGCAACATTAAGTGATAGCAAATATTGCTTCTTCTTGTTATTCTCTGAATAGGCTGATAGATTTACTGTGAATATTTTGTGAAAGGGGCAACATTGACAACTGGAATTTGCCACACACTTTCCTTCTTTCAAAATACTGGGCCCATATTTTAGGTTACTAAGATTTGTACATGGTATAATATTCATATTTGAGGAGTAAACATGGATTTTTATTTGGTTCTATAGACTGGAAATGTATTTTGATGAGGAGCATAACCACAAAATTTCATACACCTATATATCTATATATCTATTTTAAGTTGTTTTACTATTCTAATGTAAAATAAATGGCATATTTCAACCACCATCATATTTTAGCGCAGAATAATAAAAGCAACTATTTTCATCTTGCAAAGGTCTGGCAACAGTGTGTGGAAGTCTTGAACAACTAAACCTAGTGTGCCTGCAACCTTGAAAGGGAAGGAAAAAGACACGGTGAAAAGGATGGACAAGAGAGTCTGTTCAGGAAGTTCTCTGTGAATGAGTGGTAAGGAATATGTCTTGATCCTTATGTTTATTTTTCTTTTTTCTTTTTTTTGGTTTTGTTTTGTTTTTGTTTTAAGAGCAAAAATGAATTAACAGAATCTGTTAGCAAGCTAAAACAGTGCAGCAATATAAGAGACCAAGCCATGAAACTTGAGAATCACAAACTGCAAGAGAGGTTTTACTGTAGGAGGTAGGAAGCGGCCAGCTGGCCTAGCACTTGCTTCACCAAGAAACCAAACAGAAGAGCAAACAGTTATGGTTCCATAGTGTGGATGGAGTAATTAGATACTGTATGTTTCCCTGCTGTTCTTTTTGTTTCTGCTTTCAATAAAGTACTCTTGGCTAAGCCATCTGATTCATATTTGCATGGAAAGAAAATTAGCTGACTGAGCAACACAAAGACTATTTCCCCGATTTTCTGTGTGGGAGTTTGAGTTGCTGTTTATTACTCCTGAAATTTGAGACTGGCTGTTGTTGCTGCTGCTAATCATGCAGCTAAGTAGGTGACAGGGCTAGTCCAAATGCTGGTTGTGAATGATTGCTCATAAACAACCAGGTGAAATTCAGGTAGCTGTATCAAATATAAATCTACGCAAGTATATGAAAATACCTAGGTAACATGCCCTTTGAGGACAGAAAGAAGCAACCTGACTTCTGGTGGCTGGTTTCTTTTTTACACACAGGCACGTTCTATAATGTCTCATTCGATAATTATCTCAAGGAGTTTAAGGTATGTACACTGTAACATTTATTGAATTACATCCTTTACTGACTGTTTTACAAAATGGCATTCTCTGACATATATCAAGGTTTGTAAACCTCTATAATCTTAAATCTACTTGTATCTCTTGCTATCTATCATTTATTTAGTTGGTGACTGTTTCGTGATGTTACAGAACTTGTGTAAGAAAGTCACACTACATCTATATATATGATGAAAATCTAATTATATGTACTATTAATAAATGGTTATCACATAACACAATATCTAATCCATTGATTCTGGTAATTGCTATGATATGTAGTATATACTTTAACACACTACTCTTTGGATTTCTGGGTGCATGTTCAGCACTTTATCTATTCTTTTTGTAAATTTAATTTCTTATATTGCTTCTGTTTTGCTATTTACTTTGGCAGAGGAGCAATGTGGGTGACATTGCAAAGACTCCACAGTCAGTGGAAGATTTTTCATTCCCATTGTCATAACATCAGACATTGCTACATTGCACAGATGACTCATTTCTGTGATAACTTCAGGATTCACAGGTGGCAGCAGAACCACAATACTGTTGAAACATCTGTATTGACAAAAAAGAAAAGAAAGAAATTCTACTTCATGGTGCCATGCTTTAGGCTATAGCAATTTTACAAAATTACTCTAATCTTGGATAGGGCACATTATGCTTCCTACTCATGTTGAACATTCTGTGCAGTGCTTGACTCACACACTCCTCTAGAAATCTTTCCTGATGTTTGTCTTGGACTGTGTGTTGGATGAGAACCACATGGCAAAAACCTTGATACAGGGAAGTAAACATTGTGCTCACTGATGTAGGAAGCACTTCATAGCAGCCAAAGAAATCCACGACTGTATGTATATTAAGGGGCCATTGCTTCAGCTGCTGTCAAGGGCTCTGAGTACCACCAGCAATTACAAGAGCCCAGCAGAAGGAAAACTGCATAGTCAAACTGTTGGTGCTCATGTCCTAACGTCCACATTGGGCATTTCATGAAGAGGCAATTCTAGAGGTAAATTACTTCCATGGCATAAACGGCCAATTCGGTTGGAGTGCCTCAGGTGCATTTTGGTGCATCTTCTAGCTTAGTTTTAATTCATTTCAGGCATACCGAATAGATACTGAATATGAATTAAATTTGAACAGTGGGCAGGACTGATCAGGAGACTTAATTCAAAAGCATTAATATAGACACCCTCAACAAAGGGCCTCTACAATGATCTCCCTCACTTTTCACTTCTTTTGCTC
Source organism: Callaeas wilsoni (assembly GCA_013398955.1). NCBI lineage: Eukaryota > Metazoa > Chordata > Aves > Passeriformes > Callaeidae > Callaeas > Callaeas wilsoni. Next base: position 29,356 of record VWPU01015782.1, on the reverse strand, counting down.
ACTTTGTTTAAAATACTAGTAATACTTTTCCTCTTTATGATATTACACCTATAAATATCTATGTACTTTTTGCTTGAATAATCTATCCGTGATTACCTCTGGACTGTATGAATGAAAAATTTTTCTTGGGTCTAGTTAGAATACAAGCCTGAACATACTATTAAAGTGCAGCTGCTTGATTTCTGAGTAGTTTGATGGAGACTGGCCAGAATGCAGGAAACCACTGGTTACTTCCAGGTGAGTTTAATTGTTCAAGCTCTTGCTCACATTTCATTCAGATCAAAAAAAGATCTCCAGAAAGACTTAAACAGGGACATTTATTTATCAAAAATGTTCATTTTTCATTTAAGTTCACCTCTTTGGCTCACTCGAACACTAGACCAAGCTCTGTAGGAGAGGACTGCCTGCCTCATATTTTCTGCATATTCCATCTGAGATGCCAGAACAGTGAGATCCACGGCTCATTCTTGGGCATCCACCTTCCTGAGGTCTTCCAACTAGAGGCAATGAGAGTCGCCATGTGTTTTTCACAACCACCTTACATTTAATTTCTTGTTATGTGACAAAACTCAGATTTACCACATAACTGTCTTATAAGATAATGTGCACCAAAGCTCACAATGTCAGAGGACAGGATTTTGACTAAGCAAAGTTGGTCTGTACTAGGAGATCAACAGCACAGAATAGCAAGGTGAAACTCTTGCAGTTAGTCACCTATTTCTGTGACTTATCTCAAAAAATTCTAGTTTTGAGTCACAGTAGTCTTACATGAAAATGGCAAGATTCTTTGATTCTTTTGCTTGCTGTGCTCCTGAAGCCAGAAACACTCTGCCAGTAGCCAAACTTTTGTCTCCTCCTTCCATAATGAAGGACTACCTTTCTTTTCTTCTACTGCCTTTCCTTTATTAATACCAATACATAACATGCCACTGACCACAAGAAAGGCATATGCAAATTGACAGAGATGCATCCAATGGTATGATTATACACACTTTTTGCTTTCGGAAAAACCTATTATTGCTTACTTAGTAAAGGGCATGCTCTTAATAATATCTAACTAACATTCTCCCCTTTCACAGAGGAATAATGGGTTATAATTTGTCTCAGTTAATATTTATTGTGACTGATACCATATTAGTGATAAAATCGGTAAGTCACTGCTTTTAAAGACAGCTGCCCTTACTGAAATATTTGAGTTCCTTCTGCATGAAATGAATAGTGACAACCAAGTCCCCAGTGGATTGCAAAGAGCCTCCAGAATTTCCTCCAGTCTCTTAAAGACTTCTTATTTTCCTTTCTTTTCTTTTTGGCAGGGATTTATTAGGTGAAAAGAGCTGTCACAATATTGTGTTTATGATGGAAATGTCTTTTCAAAGATGTTCATAAAGCTCTAGACACATCTGCTGTTAGCTAGATTTTTGCTCTTTCTATGAACAGATGCTCTTGATTTTGGACCTTTTATTTTTACTTTAGATTTAGTAATCTGTTTTAGTTTACAGGAGAACAGGAAGAATGAGGTTATGTACATCAAAAGTAATTTTCATAATTTAGCTAAGAATAAATCCATTAATTGCACTGAAGATTATTTTGAACCTCAAAGTCCCAGAGTGGTATGGAAGCTTACTGAAACTGAGCATGGGCTTTATATGCAAAGATGCAATAGCGAAAATATCTTCTGTATCTGTCTATGACTACAGACTATATAGTAAGATTCTTTATTCCAATTTAAGGTCAATAGATATATGGCTCAGAATGGCAAATTCTTCACCCAGAAACAGGAAAGACATTTTCTAGTGAGTTGGAAGGGAAAAGAATAACTTTGAGATGTTTATGAACCTCATTATTAAGGTCTAGTAAAAGCCCAATTAAACCTTGAAATGAATAAGATTTTGAGCTAGCTTTAAAAGCATTTCCCTTCTAATTAGCATAAACTCTTCTGGATTTAAACTTGTGATAGTGATCTTTATACAACGGCTGAGCTTTCCTAAGTGTACTGGTATTTTGTGCTTCTTCATAGATAACTGAATTTCAGAACAATTCCCTCCTCCAAACAAACCCAAACCCAAACCAACCAACCAACACTAACAAAAAACTCCACCAAACCAAAAGACGTTTTTCCTCCATGCTCTGTCCTCAGATTTGTTCTCAGAATCCTCCAAAAAGGCAAAACTTGGAACTACACACATATAATTTTTGATGATTATAGATTTTCTGTACCCAATACAATGAGCTACATATCTCATGACTGTTTATATTATTGAACACTATAATGAAGTGTTTCACTGCCCTTCTTCCCCTCTGTCAGATAGCAGGTTAGCCATAGAGCCAAAGGAGAGTTCAAGAAAAGGTGAGAACATACACGAAGAATAGAATCTACAACTCCCTAACTACACAAGAAGATTATACTGAGGTTTTTAAAAAAGAGCTACACCCTAAGAAGTTTTGCAAAGGAGATATTTCAATTAAAATTTTACTTTATTTATATTTTGCTAATTTGAAAACAAATTCATTAGGTAAAGAAGATAAAATTTTCCTATCATCTGTGTAAAAATGTTAGCTGTAGAGACCAAAACCGAAGCTATGTATGAAAAAAAAATTCATTAATAGAGATAAAATTTTAATATTTTTTGGGGAAAGAGGATTGGTAAGCTCCTAATGGATAAGTAACTTTCTCTCCTGTGCATTTTCTGGACTTTTGTACTGTTGCAGTGACCCAGACTATCTTGGGTGATTCAGAAAGGGTTAATTTCACTGCACCAGACTCTGCCTCAGAGGATATGTTCAAAGGACAGTCCACAGCATAAGAATTCTTAACCCCTGAGGTCACCTGTGCCTGCCTCCTCTCTTTGTTTCAGAGATTCAGGCCTCTCACAGGACAGTGTGTTTCAAGATTATCTTGAGCTGTACTACCATTTGTAACTTAGGCTAAGTTCCTCCCCTGAGATGTTTCTATTAGTTCTTTGTCACGCGTGTCACCTTTGGATTGGCTATCTCTGTTATACCTCTCTCACTTTGTAACCCTATAAAAACATGTAACCAAAGAGTTAAGGGGTCTTTCTGCGAGCTCCCCTTCAAGAAAATAAACTTGGAATAAAGCTACAGAAATTCCAACTCTTTCCTCCTTGTCTTCGCTCCTGCCGAACTAAAGCCCAGAGACTGCTTGTTGCAAACGGCTTCGGGCCGAGAAGTGACCCTCTCTCGACCAGACGCCACTATCCTGTGAGGGTGGCTGCCTGGATCCACAGGCCAAGCCACAGCAAGGCAGCAGGCAGCGCGGCATTGTACCTTTTCCCTAGTACAAACTGCTAAAGTGGGAGGAATTTTGGTATCTGTTAAAGTGAAATAGCATCATCTTCCATAAAATAAAAAAATAAAAAAGAGTTTTTCTCCAAAACTAATTCTGAAGATCAGCTGGAGAGGGTCTACAGCTGCTGAATCAAGTAGCAAGTAAGAAGAAAATGAGGCCTTAAGCCCCCTAACCTCCATTTAAAAGAAAATCTTTCCATGGGGTATTTATTCATTGTTTCATACGTAGATAATCCTTTGCAAATGGCAAAGAACTAGAAATTAGAAAAATGGTAAGCAATAATACCACTGGGAGTCATTTACTTGGGGTTCACTTACCTAAAATTACTACAATTATTAAATATGTTGGAAAGAAATAATGAAACACTACATTGCCTCCACAAAAATGTACAAATCATATTTCCTCATATAAATTGTTTGAGAGATATAAAAACCATTATGTCACGATTCAGCAACAATTTATTTGCAATTTAAAAGCAAATTACATTCACACACTATCATTTATTGACAAGTGCATGGGAAAAAAAAAAAAAAATATTCTCTGTGTCCAGAGAGAGACTTTGCATTTGGCACATTTGTAGGTTTTTAAATTAATGTGTTTTGTCAATAGTTTTCCTATGAGCATGTGATAGCCCAGTGATCTTCTAACTGCTTTGGACTGCCTGAGGCCATGTTGCCTTGCAATGTTTCCATCACAGCAGATGATGCCCAACAAGGTTGTAATGCTCTTCACAAGAAGTTTTTTAGGAAGAGCTGTGCCATACTAAAGAGCTTTGATTCATGCTGCTGACTGGGGACACAGATATGAAATAAACTGTGACTGATGATCAGTCAGTGACCATTTCCATAACCATTATGCCATCAGTAATTTATCTAGGTAGTATTCCTGATGTTACACAGCTTGGATAACTGATGGACAGAAATACATGCTGTGATTTTAAAATGCATTTCTAAGGATATTCCTTATGCATAATCTGCATAAGGATTCATAAGTAAAATAACCTATACCATACTCTGAGCATATAAAGATCAGCCAGGACTGTAATAAACTTTTGACAAAATATTTCCCTAGAAAAAGGTGGTATTTTCATTGGAACATTTGAATGAAAATTTTCTCATCAGATGGTTCATCATCATTTGCCAGTATGGTCTGAAACAAAATAACTTGCTGTGTAAAGCAATCTGTCAAGGAAACTCATATTAACTCCACTAGACGCTTTGAAAATACGTTTATTTCCTCCTTCATGTTATTAAATATCTACCATAGCCCAGTGAGTTTTGGTTTGCTTCTTATTTTGTTAGCACAAGAGAAAGACGCTATATTAAAAAGCACTCAGTGTTTGAAAAATGCTCGCTAATGACATGCCTTTTACTATACAAAAACACTAATGACAAAATGATCTCTGAATTGCCACAGTTACCTTTATGTTGGGCATAAGTAAGAGGCTAAAATGCAGACATATACAACACAGATATGAACTAAGTCAGAAAGTACTCTTTTTGGTATTCACAACATCTAATTAATGCATTTAACTTCAGGTCTCTAAATTGGGAGCCAAGTTCTGCAGGCAGCATAGAAAGAGACAGGCTGTGCCACCGCACAGAGTGGAGTACGAGCACTGGAATGAGCTCCTAGAGCAGCCTCCCTCTCCCCATTGACTACGGAGAGCTTAGTGAGACCAACTTCCACACACACCTTAAATTAGATACCTAAAGCAGATGGACTGAACACCTGTCTCTGTTTTCCACAGAATTTTTATTATATTTGGCTTTGCAGAAAGTCTTTTGCAATAGCAGAGGATTTTGCTGACCTGAACGAAGTACTAAAAATATTGTAACAGTGACCTGATATAGCTAAGCTCATCCCCAGAATTGTCTTTCTCTTTTTCATTTTCAGTATCCAAATGGCAGGTTCACATTTAATATAAAAAAGAGTATCTTGCTTTGATCTCTAGCTTCTGAGCTGTCCCATTTCCACAAAATACGTACCATTCTTTCGGCTCAATTTCACTGCACTATTCCAAAAATTTCAGGATAAAATCTAAATTAAAAAAAAAAATGAATGCTTTTCCTGGACTTAAAGCAATAGGAGAATAGACAAATACTACAAAGCAATTTTCTCAAATGTTTTCTGGCTAAAAGGAGAAAAATTTTTCTATGGTTCTACTTAAGAGTTGCAAGGTTTTAAACAAATATTTACATTTACAAGTATAGATAGATTTTTAGTATTTCTTACAGTTGCAGATAACACATTGACAATAACTCTATATACAGACGCACAATATAGCCTATCTTATTGTCATATCTTTTTCATACTGGATAAACTCAATTACATTTTTTGGCTCACTCATATAAGCACCTTAAGAGGTCCAAGTGATAAGAAAAGGGAAATGGCAATTTGGAAGGGACAGGATATAACATGTATAGACACAATAGCTAAAAATTTATAAAAGATAAACAAGTTACACAAGAGTAGATAAAAGTTGTATTACTTTGTTCTGCCAGTCTCTGGATAACAAAAGGAAGAACTGTTTTTCAGGTCATGGGCAGAAGTAGGTAGGCAAGCTCACTGGTGCAGGGAGGCAGCCTGCATTCCAGTAATAGAATTCAACTGCATAAAAGAAAGCTTTTTATTATTTGAATTTTGTTCAGGATTCACACAGGCTAAAATTGTACAGAAAATTCAGCAAATTTTCCAGCAATTAAAAGAGTGAACCAGTCACCATGCAATTTGAGGATTTGACATTTGGGAGGTATTTTGGCAGTGAAGGGTTGTACACTCAGGGTGACAGGTGCAGAAGGGATCAACTACATATCCTGGAGGGGGAAGTGTTATAGAGTTTAACAAGAATACAAACATGAGCTGTCCTAGGAATTAATAGAAAATTTCAAAATTGCCCTGATAAAAATAGACAGTGGTCTGTGTAAAGGAAACAGAACTGTCCTGTACTGTTAAGAGCAGCACCAATCTTAGCTGGATGTTTACATTGGTGAGGGTGGAGACTTTTTGATAAAAAAAATAAAAATTAAGGTACTTCACATATGCCTGAAATGGGCAGGCAGTTGGGTGAGATGATCATTGTAGATCCCTTCCACTTGAAATTATCTATTCTATTCTCTCATATTTTTGTAAAATTGAAGGAGCTGCAATGTTCTGCAAATGACTTCAGTGCTGCTGTTGGTGAAGTGCTCTTCATTGAACGTTCTGTAGTGTTCCAGGAGTTTTAGTGTACTTCATCTTTTAAAACTCTTAGCCTTCATAAAGCTCTATTTAAATTGGCTGACCTCTGTACTAGAGCTGCAGATAATGACCTGCCCAAAAGGTCCCAAATGTTCACAACAACCTGTCTCTCTTTCAGGGACTTTTTATTTCACACAACTCTTCCTGGGAATCTTTTACTTATTTATTTCAGTTGGCCTTTAGATTACTCACCCCTTTTTGGATGAGGTTATTGATAACAAAATTTAACACAGGCTTTTTTTTAAAAAAAGGAATGTATTGTTTCTATTAAAGATTAAAGTTCTTCTATCAATGACTTTGTACTGCTTGGAAATGAAAAAGACATTTAATGCTGACTATTAAAGTAAAGAAGCTCATGATTTAATAAAGACATAACAAATGTCTTTCTCTTCTTTGTGATGGAAAAAAATTCTCTAACGTCTTGTGATCGGGGCTGGATCTGAATTTCTGTGACAAATGCACACTCATTATCTGCAGAGATTAGAGACCTACTTAAAACAAATCAAAACCACTCAATGTATATGCATTGGTTTTACATAGCAGTGTGTTGACCCCTCTACGAGACTGAAAGGTTTTGAACTTCAGCACTGTCACTTGAACAACAATTTAAGACTCCAGTAATGTCAAGCATATCAGATGAACATGAAAAGCTTGATATGAGCCCTTGGGTAAGGTGAATAACAGAGACATGAAATTGTCGAAGGAGAAGAGCTTCAAGTCACAAGGAGAACAGATAAATATAAATATATAAATATAAATATATCTAAAATATAGATGCTAAGTCAGTCTAGTAAACTCTGGGTGTATTCTTCAGTGATAAACAGAATGAATCAAGTCAAAAGTATTACAATGCTGTTTTACTCAACTAGCCTAACCAACCTTTTTTTAAGGTAATCCTAAAAATTTTTCTCCTTGCTCCTGTTCCACATGTGGCTCTACGGAAGAGAGGACTTATGAGAGGGTATTTCAAACTAACCTCCAAACACCTGATTTTTTAAAAAACACAACACTGATAAACTGAAACGCCAAAAGAAAAAAATTCAAAAGCATCCTGTCTGTAACCTTGCTTTAATGTCATAAAATTAACAATAAATACTTGAAATGTCTAGAAGTCAAACGTTCTCCTGAGAAAAAGACTAAAATATCAGATGTTTGTGATAAAATGCAAGTGCTAATAAAATGTTGAGACAAACTGCAACTTTTATATATAGAACCAAGAAAAACTGGGTCCTTTCCTAATGTTTCAGACTTGGAAGCTTGTTTCTTTTAAAAAGCCATGCAGAGCTGCAGAAATAATCCTCTACATTCATCAACTGGTTTGATTAATTTCCTAGAAAAATTTCAATAATGATCCACAGAAAATTCAGACAATATCTGTGTAATATCATACAGTAAGGTCTGGAAGAAAAGAGAATACATCACTTTCAAGGATGACACCATGTTCCATTAGTCTGAGTTTGGCTTGACTTTTTAAGTGGCTTTTAAAAATATTTTTGAATTTTTAAACACATTAGAGAAAAACCACAATGCTTTTCAGATAATAAGTATGAAAAGCATATTTTTCTGTAGCATAATTGAAACCTAATTAATCTTTTCCCCTGGAGATCTCTTAGAGTTGAGGGTAGTGACTATTGTAGAAAGAGGACTCAGTAACAAGAGGCATTTCCATTTACAAATATTTCCTCTGGAGCATCAAAGGAATGTTTGGAAATATGTTGCAACAACTTGACTTAAATGTTTTGATTATGCACTACACATGCCATTTAACCTTGCTGTACCTCAATTTCCACATATATGAGAAAAAGAAAATAATATTTACTTAATATGCTCATATGGCTTTTGCAAAAATATATTAATTAGTACTTGAGCTGTAATTGAGAAGTATTATATACTATCTCAACTGAAACTTTCACGAATCCTGAACACTGCCTTGGGAAATAATGTCAATTTTTTTTTCATTGGCTCTTAATAAGATGTCACATTCATATGAAAACGATATGTGAACATATTTTACTGGGGAGAAGGGAATTAAACTATCTTTTTATTTGTCTCTAGCCCTTAATAATATTACAATATGAGAATAATACATGAAGAAATGTTATTTGAGAGCAGAAATTAAAGCATAAGAGTATCTTTCAGAGAATGAATGAAAAGCCGTAATTATCTGGCAGCAAAATCTGTGCATAGGACAAGCAGTGTATTTAGATACTACTAATGCATTTACTTTGCTATCAGTTCATTCATATTACGCATTATTAGTTAAAATAGCAATAGAGATTAAGCTCTCTCTGTCATAATTAATTCCTTCCTGCTTCAGTTTGTTCTGCTCTGCATTTCAATTTTCTAGTCACACAGAGAAAGACTAAGAAATGTACTTCAAACTTGGTTTTGGATGTGTTACACAAAACCCCAATACCAGTGGCTGTGAACACCTTTCCTTCAAGCCCAAAAAGGCACTGCTTTTAGATTCGTATTCAATCTAAAAAAAGATTTCTACTGGAAGAAGTGGAAAGGAGGTTATTCTACTGTCATGCTTTATGAAATACATAGAAGAAGACCAGTATGTGCTCTATACATCTATACCTGTGAACATGGCCAGAATTTTATCACCAGAATGTAAATATGGGAGGTTGTATCTGCCAAGCATTTTGTCACATTACCACTTAAACATTTGTAAATAAGCCAGGAAAACTGAAGATGAAAGGATAAAATGCATCTTAACTTTCACAATATTTTTCTAATAACATATAAACTGCAAAATAATAATGAAGCTTGAGTCAGTGCTGACAAAATAGAAAAATGATATTTCCATCTGAGATAGCAAGCAATGTCTTTTAGAAAATTCAAAAGAAATTATTTTTAACATAGATTTTTCTACTAAGATTTTCACATTCATCCTACAAAATTTTCAACTTGCCTGACCACAGGATTTGATTTAAAGTTTAGAAATAAATTTTGAACTCTAAAATTATTTCTTTTGGTATTGTGGCAATACTTGCCAGTACTACTTGTGACCTACTTTTTTGTATTTTAACCTTTCCCCCTCCAAAGAACATGTTTTGTCTCTTCATTTTATTTATTTGTTGTTTTGGTGTGGGAGGTTGGTTTTTTGGGATGTGTGTTTTGGGGTTTTTTTCTTTATCTGTTTTTATATTTCAGTGTTAAATTATTATTGTGACTAAGCATTCAGGCACCTTAACTTTTTATAAAAATGATCTAAATTACTTTTATTTTCAATCTATTTTTAGCCACAAGAAAGGATTTAGATCACTCCGATATTGTTCTCCAAACACAAAACAAAATCAGAAAAATTTCATAATATCCACTTGTCTATCCCTATTAGTTAAATATCAGTGCTCAATACCACTAGTCCATACAGGCATTTATATATATTTTAAATAAACATAGAAACACATGAAATTTGTTATGCATATATTGCAAATAATTTCATGAAAACATTAATGTATTTCTTTTAGCATGGCAAGGAGCACTTGTTACGTCAGAGGTACTTAATTTTCATATCTCTCTAGGTACTCGAGAACACCAAATTATCAAAATTACTCTTCTCACATCACATACAACACTTCCTGCCTCAGTGCTTCCAACTGGTAGGCATCTGCTCTTGGGTAACACTCAAGTAGTAAAGTCTGCTGGTAGAGAAATACTGCACATCTCAGAGGCTTTCCCAGTTTTTGAAGTGGTTTTTACTAATTTCTGCCTTCAATAGTCTTCTGGACTTGCTCTACAAGCCAGCAAGTACTGGTGACTCAAAAACATTTCTTAATCACTACAGCTTTAAGTATCTATTCATATCAAAATATGTCTTGGGGTGATTCTATGACAATACTGTATTCCCCATCACCTGCTTGATTTCTAGTGTACCTTTAAATTGCAAAGTGGGGAGAGAGAAGCCGAGAGAACTCTTCAAAGCGGCCAGCTTGACCTTGTAACTAGAATGTTTTGCATTCTTTTCTCTCCCGATTCTGGCAACATTTGGTTGGTTAGAGGACTTTTGCTCTCTAGGCTCTTCGGCTTTCAGCAGAGAAGGGACTGTGATCTGCCTCAGCGGCTTCTGTTCCTTTTTGGACTGTTTTTGGCTTGTTTTTCATCTGAGACCAGCTCCCATCTCCGGACCTGCCCGGCGGGACCTTCCAAGGGGGATCGTTGGACCCTGACTGGCCCGGCCCGGCCCAGCGTAGGACTGCAGGTTTTACCAACAGAAAGAACTCTAAAATCCATAGTCCTCTTTTAGGGGACAGGGGAGGGGGTTTCAATATCCTTTTTTGCCCCGTGGCAGCGGGGGACTCTGTTTGTTAAATAACTAAGTTTTTATCACTTTCACTCGAGAAATTACTTTTCCAAACCCATGGGGGAGGTGCTGCCGGGGTCTGCTTGCCTGGCAGGCAGGAGAGAGCGAGAGAGAGAGACGCCCCTCTCGGGTTGTTTTCTCCTGGCTTTGTGTCCAAACCGGCACAAAATATTACCTTAATAACGAAGAAAGAAATTATTGTAGGACTGCTCCTAAAAATGAAATGTCTAGGTGTGGAAAAGTTAAGTATTTTTTAAACTTATAGGCCATCTCATTACAGAGGCTATTCGATTCACCATGAGGTCAACGAAAATAGAAGTCTTCTGAATAATTCTCAAAGAAATAAGAGGCATTTGATGTGGCCATTTTTTCCCCCAAATGTACTCAAATATCCATGTATTTATCTCTACACAAATTATTTAGATGAAAACACCTAATTACAGGCCACTGCTCTTGCATTTACATCTTACGTAACTTGCCATTTTGCATAGCATAATAAAGCTTTTCTGGGTAGTTTTGTATTGAATGTGTTGTTAAAGGTACAAGAAGAACTAATGAGACTGCCTAGGACTGACAGGTGGACTTCTAAAAGGACTGGTTTAGTCTTTTATCTACCTGAGATGGCTAACCAGAAATATAAGGCACTTTATTGCATGATGGGGGCTTTTTCCCCCCCATTTTTTCAGATGTCATCCTGAAATAAACATGCCAAAACTCTGCTTTGCCGACTGCGTCATCAGAGCTTGCAAACGCTAGCGCTTCTCACAATGACAGGCATTGTGAATCACAGTTATTTTCTCTCCCAGTGTCTACGAGGTCTGCCACCTGAACTGGCATAGTCTGTAAGTGCCATCAACTTCTCCTCAGGGCTTACAAGCTATATTTGCTCTTTCAGAAGGATCTGAAAATGTTGTGAACCATAACTATGTTTCTGAGAGAACTTACAAGTTCTGCCATCTGTGCCTGCAGTGCTTCATAGCATCATAATATGGATATGGAGATATTTTCATCATGGGGTTTACGATCTCTACCAGCTGCATCAGCAGAGATTGTTAGTGCTGTGAACCACAACCATTTATCTCTCAGCACAGACGCCTGCTTTACTTTTTCATTAATGGTCTATATCTGTTTGACCACTGTTATATATACGTGTACATTTTTCAGCAAAAAGGAAAGCAAACAACCAAAATAATCCTTTAAAGCAGATCTTTAATCACTGCAGATCTGGAGAAATTTCTAAATATTTACAGAAGTTCAACTATGCCTTGTATAGACCGGGAATTTATTGCAAACGCAATTATTGTGATAGCCATATCACTTGTAAGCCTTTCACTAGTTTGACAAAGCTGCAGCTCTTGCTGCTATTCACAGATTTTGAGAAAGTATTTCGTTTCATAAATATGATGTTAATTCCCTTTATGCCATCCTGGCATCTTCCAACTATCTTTGGTTTAGACCACGACATGAAAAAAACCTGTCCTTATGAAGGAAACTTTTGCTCTCGCTAGCTGTCAGGAAGGAGTTTTGGCACACGGTGATACATCATACTTTCCCTACATTGGCCCTGGGAAAGAAAAGTGCTAGGTGTCTATGAGGAGAAACAGCAGATCCAGATGGGTACAACGAGGGCTGCGTGTGACACGGGAATGTAGAAAGGAGCTCTATCTCCTCCATATGTTGACAGAGAAAGAAGTCATTGACATGCCAAGAAGCTCTTGACTGGCTGTCTAAATGGGGAAGCCAGGGATCTAAAGGAAAGTAGTTTGAGATTTTACTACTGATGTCATTGTGTATCTGTCGCATTTCAATATACCAGTATGGGAAACATATAGATCTGGAAAGTCTAATAGTAAAATGCCTATAAATTAACAACTAATGAACTTTCAAATTACAGCTTTGAAGATACTGGGCTCATCTATCTATAATTTTGTGCCTCTGTGTGTGCACAAGCCTGACCTGACACAGTTCGACTCAATTTAATTTGACCATGATGAAGTGTCAAACCAGAAATACTTTGTGGATACATGGAGTTTTGAGGAAAAGGCCTTATTTCTTTTCAGTCTCAGGGAGACTGGTTTGGTACCTGGGATTTTGCAGATCTTACCTCTGGGGCTGTCTGGCTGTGCTGCTTGCCCATAGCTGGGGACACAAAGGACCCCGAAGCCTCCAGGCAGAGAGTCTGGCACTTGGTGGTTCCAAAAAGCAATTAAATCTGCCTCCTGCTAATCCTAGGCCTTCAGACCATCTTTAAGTTTCCTTTATAACATGGGTTTTGGAAATCAATGAACAGACTGATTTTGGGAAAACATTTGCTTAGGTTGAAGGTAAGCATGTTGGATTTCCATTACAAATGTAATGGAAAGAGATTTCAAAAATGAAAATACTGAAGTCAGTTTTCATTATTTTAAAAATATTATCCAAAAATTACTTACAGGTTATGCCATTGCTGAAATTATGGAGGAAATGCAAAGTTTCTATATGAAACTAGCTCTTAATTTTTTTATTTGCTGAATATGAACAAAAATCCTCGAATTTTTAGCATTTGAGATGTAATATCTAAATCACAGAAAGTAATAGAACCTTGTAAAATTAACTACTGCTTATCAAATAATACCTATCTTGCCTTTAAAAAAAATTCTTGTAGCTTTGGATCAGTGTTGAAAAACTACATATGCTAAATTTTATACAAAAGGCAACTGTTCAAAGGCAAAACAGGATTATCAATACTTTATAACTGTCTTGTATGCTGATTCTACTATAATATTTACGGAGCAGTCATTAGTGCCTTGATCCACACCCTCAGGAGCATTCCAAATTTAAGTTCTACTCCCTGTTTTCAATGTACCAGTGAGATACGTGACACTTTGTTCCTTGCTGGCATTAATATTTTCGCAAACTCGACATATGTTTACATACTTATCTTTACATGTCAAATCACATTATTAATACTTTCAAAAGTCTATTTTTGTAGCTGTACTGCTTTCTGCATTTTTTTCTGCATTTTAAGAAAAGGAATGCCAAAAGTTTTGAAGTAAATTAATTTGAAAATTTGAATTGGTGCTTGTTGATTTTTCGTGCTTTTCTACTACATATGTCAACTGAGCACACAAAATTTTTAAGTTTTAAAAAGCTTTAGAGGGAGGAGTATGTGTTCCTTGGACTAATACTAAATATTCCCCTTTCTGAATCAGCCCTGGGAAAGACAAAATCAAGATCAAAATAAATGTGGAACTGCACCTGCTTCTTGGAAGTAGGTGGTATTTAAGCTGAATTTAATCTTAGTATTTACATACAGAGAGACAGCACACTGGCAAAGAATCCACATGAACATGGTCCAGGTATCTACAATTATGGGATCATTACTAAACCAAATTATTTTCATGGGTAAGTGCATCTGGCCATTATGCCATTGTTTGGAAACCTGCAGGCAAATCTGTAAGCAAACTGAAGGCAAACCTGTAAATTGCTAAAAAAACCCCAACTTCATCCTAATTGACTCTGTATTGGGCTACCTGCATGACTTTCCTTTTTTTCCTAATATGAATATGACAACATTTAGAGGGCTTATTGATCCCCAATACTCAACTGTTAGGTCATATGAATAGCAAATGAAATATGATATAAAATATGCAAAATAATAGTACATTAGCCTAAACAACACTAATAAATTGCAAAGCTTAGCATGAAATTGAAAATCACTAATGGAGCACTGTGCAGTTTGTTGAAGCAATGAGCAGTCAAAGAATCATACATAATGTAACAGTACAATTGCTAACAGCAGGTTCATAGAAGACAATTTCAACTTATTTTTTATGGACAAGAGGAATTGATCTTTGAAGCGGTTCCTAAGGAGATTCCACTTAGCCCGAACAGCATCTTGGGATTGAGTTCTGGTCTATCCCTTGCACCAAATACATATTTATGAACTTCCAGAAAACAGTGATTTAAATTACACATGAGATTATGGTTTATGAACTTAAACCAGAAGAGGTAAAAACATTAGACATGTGGAACTAATACCTGAGACTGGTATTGAATTCAATGGTTATAACAGTCCTGCAGGTTCCACTGAACGATAGGTCATATGTAATGAGCTCCACTTGTTGAAATTCTTGGGAGTTAAAAATATTAAAAGCTATGAACACAAAGGATGAATGTGTTTCAAAATCATAATATGCTAGATGATAGTCTATTTTCTCAAGGCCACCTACATGAAAAATCAACTTATGTTTAATGTAGTTGGTATCAAACGCACTTTCTCAAGGAGCAAGACTGCTTGACAAAATGCAAGTCTTTACTATGCACTGATAGGAAAAGTTCTCACATTTGTGAACATTCAGGGGGAAATTTATATCATATTCATTTTTTCTTTTTTCAGCATTTTCTCAATGAAATATTAAATTTTATGTTGTCTTGCAAAATAAGTCAAAGACATTTTATAAAATTTAGCGTGCCATAAGATCTGATGTATTTTAAGTACATTTAAATTAAGAACTGAAAAGGCAAATGCGAAATTCTTATGAGATCGTATGCAGAAAATATTTTCGTCTCCTAAAAAGTATTGTAATTGTAGCACAGTAACTGTTCATTTTAAGTTATAAGCAGCCAGTATTTTCCTTGATGAGCATGGCTCTTTCCTTCCAATTGATTTCAACTCAGTACATGAATCTAGGCCCTTTTAATGCTGTTATTTTGCACTTGGTGGTTGTGTAGGCCCAATCACTGGCCTCATCAGCCTATAGGTCTTATAGAAACTCTGAAAAAACCTGCAGAAAAATTATTTATGTGAAAAATGGAGAGGTGGTACAGATGGGTCTTTTGTTTATTAAAATGCAGAGCATTGAATGGCACAGCCTTTTTGTATTAATAAAGTTTTGTGGACAGATTGTTACTACTTAAGCTTAGTCATATAGTTAATAAATCTAAAGCCACAATTAATTTAACAGCAAATAGGCTGCCAAAGAGCAACAGTTCATGTACTCATTGGGCAAACAATATTGTAGTTGCGTATGTTGAGATCTGAGGAATTGTTTACAAATGTAGCAAATACAAAACCGTGCAATAGAAACTCCATCATCCTAGGGTTCTCACTGATATAAAGGTGGGATGACTGAGGGAATGCGGGCTCATTGCCACATTATATTGCTTGATCACTCTTAAAACTCCAAATGCCATATCCTAAGTACTTCCTGAAGGAAACAGTCCCAAAATAACATGGATACTTTTTCTTCTGAACATCCTAGAAGTACCTTATTGAAGATACAGTGTATTAAAGTTTTATAGTACAACTCAGCAAGTAGCTTATGACTTCAGGCAAGTAGATGAAGACCTACAACTTTATAGCCCTATCCCTGTTAAAGACATGGGTTCCAATTCAAAACAAATTTCTCATCACAATAAGTCAGGTAAAGGTGCTCCTCCACACTTTTGTTTTTCCCAAAATGAGATATAGGATGTGCAATTTCCAGTTTTGAGCATGAAATACAGATAAAATACTTAACTTATGCATCAACAAGTGTGTCAGTAATTCAACAGATATTCAGATTTAGGGTTTACTTTGTTCAGCTCTGATCTCACTACCAGCCAAAATAAACTCCTTATTTTATCATGTAACTGTAAGCAGCATTCATGTTTCTCAAGCTGCACAGTATAAGAACTTTATTCTTTATGCTCAGACAGCTATTAATCTACTTAGCAACAATATGGCTATGATTTTTTTTTACACAGCTTATTCTTATTTTTAGATTATTCAATTATTTTCACAATCTGAAGTGTCAACAAAGCACAATTTCACAACTTCCTTGTCTCCTAGCTTTTACATCAAACATATGAATTGATGAAAAGTATCCCATTTCCATAGTGTTCCTCTCTGATGCTAGTATTCAGGGTTTTTTTCCAATGGGATAAACTTCCTATCACACTGTGGAATATGTGTTACAAGGATGCTAACATTTTCAGAAGAGGTTACATTAGAAATTGGCCTCTTAGTTAATGATATCTGAATGAAAAGAAAACTGTAGATCTAAGAAAAATAAAGTATTCCCTATTTCTCTCATCAACTAAATAAAATCTTAAATATGAGAGAGCTGACACTGAGACTGGAATATAGCGGTTGGAAGTGAAAGTAAGTGGGATGACGTTGGCTTGAGGAGACTGATACAGTGGAATTAGAAATTGAGGAGCTGAAGAGATATGGAGGATCCATGATGAGGCATCGGATGATACCAGTGAAGAAGAAACCAGAGTAGTCCTGGCACATAACATGTCAATTACTTTACCTTAGGCAATCCTGCTTGTCCCCACTGAGCAGAGGAGAGTAGTGAGAGAAGACAAGCGGGTTAGCAGCAACTTGACATGGGCACTGTTGTCCATTTCCTCTCTCACAACCCATTGGAAGGAACAGCAAAATGACAACCAGGAGGGCTCAAAATGTGGCTTAACTGCTTTACTCAGAAAGAGCAGAGAGTCCTCAGAAGTACTGCTGAAGTCGCCACCATGGCAGGAGTTGGGGTCAGAAGTGAAGTGGGGGTTTGTGTGTGTGTGTGTGTGTGCACGTCTTCGATCTTCAGGGAGTATTGAGAATCTGTGCTCAGACTGGACCAGCGTTGCAAGCCTCAGTATTTAGAAATGCTATGTATATCCACTTTTGGAACATTATTATCCGATTCTGTCTTAAAATACAAATGAGTCAGGCTAAATTAGAGTTAATCTAGATCTTCCAGCTCATTGCCACTTTCTTCCCACAAACCTTTAAAACGGTCATCAGTAGAAGTATTAGACAAATTTTAAGACACAAAAAGTAAGAAATAGTTTTCTTTATATCGCAAATGAAAATATACCTAAACAAGGACCATGGCCTGTTTCCAAAAGAAGGGCATTGGAATTTGTCCCGTTTATCAGCAGCATTTAAAAATCATCACTTATTTCTGAGAACTGAGCACAATCAAAACTTTGATCCAACAATTTTCTTAGTCTACAAAAGGCTGAATTCTCAGTAGCTCAGTTGTGAGAGAGAGGAATGCTTTCATGGGAGGAGCATGCTTATTAGAACCTGTACCATAATATAAAATATTTGCAATAGCAAAAGAATAGAATACTGGAAGACCTGTAACTCCTGTTACTGCTAGGTTTAGGATAAGAAGTAAACACCAAAAAGTGCAGTAAGGTCATATATGTATTACTTCAGATTTTCTGTATGTTTTAGGATAACTTCACGGCCCTTTGAAAATATCCCGTAACAGTAACTAAATATCAAATATTGCTATTTACTAATCTCTAATAGATATTTTGCTTTGTTCTCCAAGTGGTTTTCATTGTAAAGACATGAGCCATCAATAGCTTACTGGTTTGGGATAGATATGAATACCAGATAATGCAATAAATCTGGCATATAAAGCAGTAAAAGAGAACCCGTGGGGGAAAAAACCAAACATTAAACCTAAGGCTAAATCTCAATTTGTTGTTTAGGAAAAACAGGACCTGAGGCTATTTTAAATGTGAAAGAGTCTCTCTCCCTTCCTTCCTTCCATGCTTCCTTCCTTCTTCCCTCCCTCTGAGTCTCAGTCTCTCTCTGTTCCCTTTCCTTCTGTTTTTGGTCAAAATTGTCAGGATACACCAACAAGAAGAATTGCTAGCATATGAAAAATCCCACTGCTGTGTAACTGCTTTTTTTATTCACTCTGTACTAGTGCTGTATAGGTTTACTGATACAGTCCCCTGCTTAATTAAAGACAGATCCCCAAATTTGTGTCACATTTTAGTATACAAGATATTCTGCTTGAGCTGCAGTATATATTGAGAGAGTAGTACAACTAATAAAAAATTTATTTCATATATACATATTGTATATGTAAATACAATAAAGGTATGCTATATTATTTTATACTCAGAAGCCCTCTTGACGACTGGGAAAGCTCTGAAGATCATAAAAATAGATAGAAGAAATAATATCCTTTAGAGAACTCTGAGAATATTTACTTGGTAGAACCAAACATATGGTGATTCAGTATGACAAATCATACTTCTAATAGATTTTTTGTTCTTTTCGAAATGTATTTTTCTCCTGTGAAAGGTGCCAAATGGACGTCCCTCAAATGCTGAGCCTTGCATTGTTCTCATTAGAAAAAAGCTACCCCAATTTCCCACTAGCGTATATAATTGCTGCCATTGAACTACTATTTGTGACAGTAAGACAACAGTGTAGTCCATATACCCCATTCAGTTCTCACTGTTTCTACCAATAGTGCAAGCCAGAGTGCCATTTGTGGAATTAGCTTTTGTGGATATAACAACCTGTCAATTACAACATGAACTAAGTAATTCACACAATAATCATCACGTAACAAGCCTCAGTCCCTGCTAAGCTGAGCTATTTTCAAACTGGCAAATCAGAGCCTCTGATCTAGAGCTGTGTGCCATATAGATATCCCAAATGTGTCCATCTGATGATGCATTTGTACTCACTGCAGCATTAAAACATGATAGATCCAGATCTTGTTATTACTTTACCATTACACTGGTGTGACACTCATGGTTTCAGGTAATGAACAAGCACAATACACAACAAGGGCAACCATCAAGATATCACTTTTCTTCATTAAATAACCTTGAAAAAGGTTAATAAGTTTGCATTAAACTTGCCACTTTTAGCTGGATATAAAAATATACAGAATGTGTTGAAGACAGGATTTTGAAACTTGTAACAAACAACGAGAAACTGATTGTTTTGGTTATTAGAAGTAGCTGACTTTGACCATCCTTAGAGTAATTTTTAAATGGTATGCTGGAGCCACATTATTACCATAACTACTGTAATCATGACAATCATGATTTTGCTGAAATCTTAATGTTTGAAATTAAGCCTTTAACAAGTGTAAATCTGTACAACAATAAAGTCAATGAAAGGTGATTACACTATGTACAAGAAGGATGTTGCAGTCAGATGATACACGGTGGTATTGCATCTGTACACTGGCTTCTTTGGTGATTTCATAAAGAATGAATGATCATAATAAATTGTAATACCAAATGTTCTCTAAGCTGAAGTTATTATGCTGTATGAAAATAAACTACACCATGTTTTACTTACAATCAAACTACTGAGCTTATTCACTCTTTTAAGGAAAGGTGATATTACAGAAACTTTAGTAAGTCACTCCAGTATGACAAGTGCACATGTTAATTTAATCCCCTTGGATCTGCATACACAATCAGAATGGGATATTTTATTAAAATGTCAGCTCTTCCAAATCAGAAAAAAGTAAACTCTGGAGGTAGTGCAGCAGACTTTCAGTCTGTAAGTGTTGATCTGCACTGTTATTCTTGCAAAGAAGAACAAAATACCATACAAGTAAGAAGTAATGGCTTTCAAAGCACTATGTAAATTTCAGGAGTAGATGTAACTCTACAGAGAATCCTAATCTGTTTTTGTTTTACCATTACAATCTTTCCTTCTTTAGGAGAGACAAGGCAGCAGATACAGAATATGCTCTATTAAAGATAAAATACCATAAGAATGTGCTGTACAGATAGAAATGACTAGGTCCTCCTTACCATACCACTTACAATCCTACTGGTCAAAGACATCATACTTAGAAGTTTAAGTGTGACTTAGGATGTTGGTGAGACCATCCTTACAAAGCATGAAAAAAGAGGAAGATACAAGGAGAAACCCTGACAACACAAATGCAGTATATAACGCTCAGATGTAAAGAAAATACATATAAAAAACCAACATGGAATTAGACGAGAAAGGAAAGAAGTTTTCTGTAATGAGAGCTGAAACATCCCAAATAACAGAAAATATAGATAATAATGGGAATGACAGAGACTAGGCAAACAAGGGTTATTGAAGTTCGCCAAGGTTAGCATGAACAGCATTGTATTGGGTTTTATGAATGTGGCAAAGAGCCCAGTTTGTTCCTGCAGTAGCTGGAAGTTTCTGTACCTTGCTTGCAGACCAAACTCACCTGTGATGGTCTTGGGAGCAATGCGTTTACATGCCTGCAATGCAGGCTCAGCGCTTAGTAAGCTCTGCTGATCCTGAACCAGCTGTGCAAGGAGGCAACACTATGTCTGTCTTATGGTCAATCTGGCACTCAAATAATTGGGTGTTGACTGAACTTTAATGTCAAAGATAAGATGTCTAGACGTAGATATAAACATATAAGAGGCTAGTGAAGCATGCAAAGGAGAAAGGTAATAGAAAGTGAAAAGGAAGAGAAACTACTGACAGAAGCAACATTTTGGGCAGACGGGAGGAGCTGATTTCATGGAATTTTTAAATGCTTAAGTACCACCTAGATTATGTTCCTAAGCTTATAAAGAATGAAATCTGAATTCATATTCACATAATAAAAATATATACCAGCAGTGTACAAATGCTGCAGTTCTGGTTGAAACTCCCTTTTGTAATAATTTACTTTTCAGCAAATAATGTAAGGGTAAAATAACCAATCCTGCAGGCCACCATTCAATGGCATTGGCTACTTGCTTAACTGAAGGAAAATATTTCATACACTGAAATGAGTTAAAATGTGGATCAGTCTGCTAAGGGTAAAGGTCTCTTAGACTGGAGGATTTCAAATCAGATGACAAAAATATTGTAAAAGTTTACAATGAAAAATAGTGCTGTAAAAGCACCTGTATCATCCAGAATTCAATGATGAATAGTAATAGAATATTTAATTTATATTCTTAGTAAACTAAGCCTACTTCACTTTTGACAAAATGCAAACTAATTAAAATGTGTTCTTCCTATTCTATAGAAGAGGTATCATATAAGCCTATATGTATTGCTTCTTCATCCATGGAAAAGCAACATACACATGTGATTGTAATTTTCTTTTATATTCTGGTTTTTTGATTCCTCACAATCTTAGTGAGGACTATTCTGAATACCAGAGAAATTTAAATACATTTAGACAGAGATATTGAAAGCTTGCGCCTGGGACCTACACCACTGGTATGATCTGATGACACGGAAATCTCAGGGTTAGCTATAGAGAAAAAAAGAGAAAAAAAATTAAGTCCTTGTTGTCACAATTGACAAAAAACTCCAAGAAATGTAGCTGATAGAAATGGAAGTCATGCTGGAGGGTAGATAAAATCTCTACTATAACTTTTACTTCCACGATTATGTATCTTATTGTGTTACTCTAACTATAATATACAGAAGTAAATATCTCATTTGTCTTAAAGAGTAAAATTTGAATTTGGTTTATTTTCCTTTAAAGAGGAAGGTAGCTGCTGGTACTTCTTTATGTAATGCCTCCACTCCTTGCTCAGCCTCATGGCTATCACAGTACTACAAATCCCACTAGGAATACAAACCCTGCACTTAAGTAGGTTGATCAGTAAATCTCCTCTGGAAGAATTCCAGTTCCCTTGACTGTATAGGAAGACACACCTTTAAAGCCATCTTAATTGAGGCAAAGAGGGTTGGGATGATGATCTCCAATCTACATTATGGAAGAATCTATCTACTTCTTTTTCCAACATAAGACATACCATGGGGCCCATAAATGGTCGCAACGTATTTTAGAGAGGAATCACTGGGAGCTGGGAAAAAAATTAAAGGAAGGTGAAAGTAAAACAAGTGACATCTCTTGAGGGTGAGAAGGAAAAAAAGAACTGCTGTATTTGAACCCTTAAACACTTGCCCCAGTTTTTCCATTACCTTTAATAAAATGGATGCTGGAACCAAAAGAAAATTGCCATTGACACTTGCTCACTGCTTACTCTGTCTTGCTCTTTTTCTGTCTGCCTGTTTAATTTTTACCATTGTCAGCTCTGATACTGAGCAGTAATTAGCAAAATTCACTCTGATCTGACCTCTAGCAAGGGAGAATGTAACCAATTCTCCTTAGTAGCAGGGAAAATGGATTCAGAGATAACCTGGTAAGGGCAGTGTTTGGCAGTACTAGAATAGACACTGCATTTTCACTTATCTGCAGAGATTTGGAATTATTCTAATGACATGAGCAGAGAGATTAGGTCAACTGTAGGTTAAGGATTTTGCAAATTAGAGGGATTTCAAAGAGGGAAAAAAGTATTCCAGCATTGGAGATATTGAAATCTAATTGCATATTCTATACAAGTATATATTTTAATTTTAACTTGTAATTTACACTAAGGCAGCTACCCAGGGAAGTCTTAGTCCAGTCTTCCATGACACGTATCTTCATCGAAGATTCTCCACAAAAAGGAAATCTAAGAAAAAGAATAGGAAGCACTACAGCCTTGACTTTGTGGAGTGTGGAGACTGAAGAGTGGGTGAAGAAGCAGCAAGCAAGACTGACTTTTTCCACCTCTAGTGAACAAATGAGAAGCAAGGGGCTAGTGCAAAGGGAACATATGAAAGCGAGTTGTGTGTTGTATAAGCCATAATACATCAGGGACTCCAGAAAGAAGGAAATTTAGGGAATAGAAGTGATTCCTCTCATGATGATTCCGTTTCTAATTACTCCTCACATGAATTTTCTGAAGAGAAACAGACATGTTTAAATAGAAGGTACCTTAGAGGGGATACATCTAAATGCAATGAGACTGAGTTGACTATCTGCTATAGACAAAGAAAAGAAAAATTATGCCAATGATCATCTGTGTTGGTTGGGTGGACAGTAGCACCGCATCATACCTCCACCGGTATCAAGGAAGCTGATCACAGAAGAAGGGATCACACAACATTGAGAAGCAGGAGATTTTTCCAATGAGATTATGCTACATCACCTGAGACATTTAATAGCTACACTAGACTAAGCACTTGAGGCATATTATACCATTTTGCTACAGAAGAAAGATGATAATGTAAACCAAATTTTCCATCATGACTCACTATGCATAACACAAACTTCAGACACTAAGTGCATTACACGTAAATATTAGCAGCTCAAGCTGATAGATTTATGGAAAAGAGTTAATCTAAGTGATGGATAATCATATTGCCCTTATTTTGTGAGGGACTACACGTGTCACCCTACAGACAATGAAAAAGGACATTCAATAAATTTATCTCACAAGAAGTAGTTGAGAGGAACCCCTTCTTTTCTTACATGCTTTATATGTTGTAGCTATCAAACGGTATGTACTGTCTACACTGTTTATCTATCTTTATCCATCTGTCTATAGGCAGAAGCTTTGATCAAAACAAAATGGAGAACAAATATTTAATTAAATACATTAACATTAAACCTCTTTAATAATAGAATTCTCCCTGTATAATTTGTGACTTTTTAAATACATCCCCAGTCTCTATTTAACTGTCATTTAAGCCAATTATATTTTAGTCACTATAACAGAATTTGTGTGGAGGATCTCCAGATCTGACTTAGAATTCATTTAGTTATAAGAAGATGGTAATTTTAAGCAATATATACATTTTTTAAAAACCGCAAAGACTCATACTGTCATTACAAAGAGCTCACCTAATCTTTGCCCCTGTGTTACTGAAGAGAGAGGTAGACAGATCCCAGTAGGGTTTCATTGAGGCAATACAGGTCTTGTTGGACTACCTTTATTTTTAAATGTCTTGATATATCAGTTTTTAAAATGTAGCATTCCTCAAAACCACACAAAAGCCATCACTTCAAAAGCCTCTGATTAGTCTGAATACAATCAAGGGCATGCGAGATAGCTGCCATTTAGTTCAGCCAAAGCAATCCATGCCAACTGCAATAAACCCATCAAACTGTCATAGAGTCAAGCTGTGAGAAAAAGACGATGGTGATTACACGCAATTGTTTCCTTCGGTGGTTTCATAATTTCAATTTTTCAAACATTTCAAGATTTTCAATACTTGCAGTAGCAATCCTTTAGTATAGAATATTTTCCCTGGGAGTTACTATCAACAACTTAGCCTATTGGTTTTTTTCCCCATCACTGAGTCAAGCATATAAGCTCATCAGACAAGAAACATTGTGATTACAGTTGTATATAAATTATATAAAGGGATCCAGCCAATCAGAACAGATATTTAAGTACCTATTTTCTTTGATATGTGCATATAACTCCCATTAAAAGGACACAGTTACAACTGAGAAACCTGAAATGGAACCTATACCTAAAATTAAAACAACATTCCTTCACCCTGAAAGACGATGACCCTCTGAAAAACAACAAAAAAAGGAGACTTAGTGATCATGTCCTAAGACATAAGATGTAAATTGAAAAATGCATTGTGCCCATTATGACAATCACAAAGCATAGAGAAGAATGACACTCAAGATTAAAGAAATATAAGACAAATTATTTAAATTGTCCTTTCAAAACCACTACATTATTTATAAGAGTTCTTCAGGCAGATGGAATATTGGAACCTCAAGGTGTATTTTCCTCTCCACAGAAGCATTTTATGCAGCACAAATGCTGTTAGGAACTTTGCAGCACAAGAGTATACTGCTAGCGAAGGACAGAGAGGCACAACACTGTGATTCTCTGCTCTACAAAGCTCTTGGATTAGCGCTATGTTTAAACAAGCCACTGTTAGATTTCAGAGCAAGAAAAAGACAGTAATGAGGATAGAATTTATGAGCTTTGCCCAGGCTGCATCTTGCTGTGCTTATTACTTAGCTGACTAAAATACATGTTGTCTCAACCTTGAATACATAGTGGCTGTGTCAGAACACTGACTCATGTTTGTGGTGTTAGCCCATCTATGTACGCTTAAAAATGCCATATTCCCTTTCCACCAGGAACCACTCTTA
Source organism: Callaeas wilsoni (assembly GCA_013398955.1). Classification (NCBI taxonomy): domain Eukaryota; kingdom Metazoa; phylum Chordata; class Aves; order Passeriformes; family Callaeidae; genus Callaeas; species Callaeas wilsoni. Next base: position 3,798 of record VWPU01015782.1, on the reverse strand, counting down.
ACCTACCTTTAATATGGTTTACTAGTATGTGATCTACAAGCTGCAGTAAGATCTATGAATGGTCATGAAAGAAAAAAAGCAATTTTTTTTCTGTGTGGTTTTTCACAGAAAAAATATTTTCTGATGAGTTTGAGGGGAAAAAGAGGTTTCTAATGATTAAGGCTGTGTGACCTTAAGATGGTTAGACTCCGGCCTGCTAGGATGTAAATAGACACTCAGATGCAGCTGATCTCTTCCTTTTGCTGAGTACTCTTGTGCTGATGAGAGTTCTTACAAAATGAAATTTGTACAAAAATTCCCCAAAGGTATTATGGACAGTAAGGACAGCTATACTCAAACAATTAAGTACCAATTTCATTCTAATTAGTATTGTTTCAACCATATTTCTGAACTACCCTCACAGAGGAAGAAAGTTGTTGTTCCAGTTTTAGTTCTGGGTAGGTGAGGGTAGAGATGGTAAACAACTTGTCTCAGAAGTTCAGACATTTATGACTATAAAAAAGAGAAATAGCACAAGACAAATCCACTACCTTCAAATATTTCATAATGAGCAGTGTTATTATTAAATGAAAGTAGTAACTTCTCAGAATTATATAACATTATCATGCAACCAACAACTAGCTGAAAACACAGCAATATGCTATAAGGAAGTCCCATTGTAAAAAAAGGGTGAGACAGAAGCGAGAAAGTAAAACACGCATCTAAGTACTTCCATATAAGCAGGGTTAATAATTTCTCTGAATTATCTGCCTCCTTCTGGACCATGCGAAGCACTACATCAGAGCTTTGATTTGCTTATACGATATCTATTTTTTTTCCCCTCCTTGCTATTCTTTTCACAGAATCGCAGAGTAATTGAGCTGGAAGGGATGCACAAGTATCATTGAGTCCAGCTCCTGGCCCAGCACAGAACAGGCCCAACAATCACACCATGTGCTCAAGAGTATCGTCCAAATGCTTCTTGAGCTCTGTCAGGCTGGTGCTGTGACCACTTCCCTGGGGAGCCTGCTCCAGTGCCCAACCACCCTCTGGGTGAAGAACATTTTTCTAATACCCAACCTAAACCTTCCCTGACACAGCTTCAGGCCATTCCCTTGGGCCCTGGGTCTAGTCACCAAAGAGAAGTGATCAGTGCCTGCCCCTCCTCTTTCCCTCACAAGGTAATTGTAGAGTGCAATGAGGTCTCTCCTCAGTCTCCTTTTCTCCAGGCTGAACAGACAAGTGACCTCAGCTACTCCCCATATGGCTTCCCCTTAAGGCACTCCAACATCTTTTTTGCCCTCCTTTGGACACTTTCCAACAGTTTAATGTCTTTCTTATACTGTGGTGCCCAAAACTGCACACAGGACTCAAGGTGAGGCTGCCGCAGAGCAGAGCAGAGTGGGACAATCCCCCTCTTGCCCAGCTGGTGATGCTGTGCCTGATGCCCCCCAGGACAAGGGTGGCCCTCCTGGCTGCCAGGGCACTGCTGGCTCAGGTTCAACTTGCTGTAGACGTGGGCCCCCCCGTCCCTTTCTGTGGCACTGCTTTTTAGCATCTCATTCCCAAGTCTGTACATTTAGGGTTGCCCCATCACAGGTGCAGAATCCGGCACCTTCCCGTGTTGAACTTCATACTGTTGGTTTTTACCTAACCCTCTAATTTATCAGGGTCACTCTGCAGAGCCTCCAGGCCTTCGAGGGAGTCAACGGCTCCTCCCAGTTTTCTACCATCTGTAAACTTGCTTAGTATCCCTTCTAGTCCTGCATCCAAGTCACTTATGAAGATGTTGAAGAGCACAGAGCCAAGGATGGAGTCCTGCAGAACCCAAGCAGTGACAGGTCCCCAGTCTGATGTTACCCCATTCACTGTAACCCTTTGTGCCCAACCTGTGAGCCAGTTGCTCACCCATCGCATGTTGTGCTTATCCAGCTGTGTTGGTCATTCTGTCCAGAAGGATACAGTAAGTGACACTATTGAAAGCTTCACTGAAATCCAGGAAGACAACATTAACTGACTTCTCTTGATCAACAGGTGGCTTACCTTGTCATAGAAGGAAACCAGGTTTGATAAGCAGGACTTTCTCCTCATGAAGTCGTGCTGTCTGTGACCAATCACTGCATTGTCTTTCAGGTGTTTTTCAATACCTCTCGAAAGAATCTTCTCCATAACTACCAGGCACTGAAGTGAGACTGACAGGCCTATAGTTTCCAGAGTCCCCTTTCTTACCCTCCTTGAAAATTAGGACAATGTCACCGAACTTCCACTCAGCTGGGATCTCTCTGGATTCCCAAAACCACTCAAAAATCATCGAGAGAGGTTTTGTGATGGCATCAGCCAACTCCTTGAGGATTCTTGAATGAACCCCATGAGGCTCCATGGATTTGTAGGGATCCAGCTGAAGCAGCAGATCTCGCACAATTTCAGGGGTGACTGGGAGCTGAACATTCTCACAGTCATGGTCCTCCAGCTCAGGGAGGAAACCCCTGAGCCCCTTGGTCCCCCATCTGTGTTGAAGACAGAGGCAAAGGACGCGTTAAACATCTCTGCCTTGTCCCCGTCCCTGTTTATGAGGTGACCATCCTCAGTCTGTAAGTTATTTTTACACTGCCTATTGCCATTAATATATTTGAAAAATGCTTTTTATTGTCCTCTACATTTCTGGCCAACTTCCTTGCTTATAAAAGCATAACCAGATTATGAAATTTCTACTAGAAATCAGAATTATGTGTAAAGTATTAGAAAAAGAACCTGTAATTGAATTCTTTTTGTGGGGATGAGGAATATGATAAAGAGCTCCTTAAAAATATGCTTTAAATTGACCTTTGAATCTTGTTGAAGTTTCTGTCTTGTATTTTTAATTTGTGATAACTGTTTTCTCTTTTTCTATTTATCAGCTTTCCTAAGGTTTTCACACATTCAAGACATTAATCTCTGATTCTGTTATTGCTGTTGTATTTTTTCAGTGACATTATACCACATTATTTAACATTTACATTGATTGAAGAAAAACACATTGAGTAAAATTTTTAAGAAGGCTCTTTAGAATTTGCATATTCTTTTTCTTCCCTTTCCCACTTTCCATTATATTCTATTTTAGTGATGATCTACAGGTAACGAAAAAAATGAAACTGTTACCTTTATTTGCCAAACAATTAATAAAACGAGAGAGCTGGCATCTGAGCCCCTCTATTATTTGACAAATAAACTTTGATGAGAAGAATTCCGTATGATGGAGATACAACTTTTTCTAGCTTCTCAACATTTTAAAGCAATTACACTCAAGACTGGCTATGTACAAAAACTTTTTTTAAACTTATTTAAAACTGTTTAACAAAATTAGACTTTAAGAGGAAGGAATGAAAAAATAGAACATTACCTGATTTTTCCTTTATTACATGAGTATTTGATAAAGCTATCAAATCTCTGATAGTTCTGATCTCATAATGTCTATAATTTTTAAAATTATGTAGCTATTTAGTTCTCATTGCTTTTCATTTAGAATAAGCGTTTTAATGTCTTTACTTTTTTGTTTTTAAAGAAAAGCACATGACCTTTATATGTGTTGGAAATAAATAAACAGCAATTAACATTCATTGAAAATACCTGACTCTAGATACGCTTAACATACAAGCATTCTTAATAACTGTTTTAAAAACTGATCAAAATAAGATTTTACTAATTTTCCAGTTCTCAATATAGAAATTCTGGTATCTTAGATTTAAAAAAGAACAAAGACTAATTAACTGGCATAACATACACATATATTTTATATGTAAGTAAAAAAATAGTATATAACACTTGTAGGGGTTTGGGTTC
>VWPU01015779.1:295-122176 GCA_013398955.1 Callaeas wilsoni | reverse complement strand
GGGTGCTGCCCGCGCCGGGCCGCGCTGGGGCCCTGCGGGCGGGCGTCCGGGGCGGCGGCGAGCGGAGCCTGCGGTCAGGGAGTTCGCTCTGGGGCACGGCGGAGCGCTGGGGAATTGCCGGCTGCAGGAGGAGGCTTCGGGCCGGCGGAGAGCTCTAAGTGGGTCAAGAGCACCGTAAGTGGGTCTTGTTTATAGCCTTCCGTGCACTTGTTGCTTGTCAGGGCAGGGAAATCTGCTGCTGCGCCTGAAATCTTCTTACAGAGGCAATATAAATAATAATTCCTCCGCTTGCACAGCATGGGAACCTCTTTTTTTGCCAGCAGTGTGTTTTTAAGTGCGTGTGTCTGCAAAGACTGGAGTTAACAACAGTAGATAATGTAATATAAATATTTGATATTAGGGTAACCACAATTTGGATATTCTCAAGTGGCATCTGAAGAAACTTTTTTAAAAGTTGAGGGTTTTTTTTTTTCCTGAGGGAATCAGGTATTCATCTCTTGTTTGCTTGGGATGAACAACAAAGACATTTAAACATATGGTAATCGCCTGGAAGACAAAGAAGAGATGACAGCTGTTGGTCTTTGCTGGGGTTTTCAAGCAGTGTTAGTTTCTTTTTGTGTTTGTCTTAGCTTTACAAGTCAGTTGTTTTTGTGGCTTCAGTAGATGTGTGGGCATTTGTTTTGAGAAAACCATTAATATTAAATTATAACTTTTTTTGTCATACGGGCTTTGTCACTCTGTGGATGTAAACTATCATGCACTTGTCACATAGCAGAAAAGCTGTTAGATGTTACTCCTTGTTTAAAGAAACTTCGTGTTCTTCATGCAGCATTGAAGTTTTTCAGGCAGTTGAATTTTCTTGTGTATCACAACCATGTTGTGTATTTTTAAAAAGGGACTGAATTTTGTGAAACTGGCCAGGCCCTCTGGGTAAACCCTTCTTGGCATAATCTGGTTTCAAGAGTTGATGTCTTAGAGTGTAATTTAAACTCTTGTTTTCACTCCCTTGCTGTAGTCAGTGTCGGGGAGTGTTGAATTTCTGCCTCCATCCTGGCTCTGGTCTTCACAGGTCTGTTCTGGAAGTCAGCAAAGAGCTGTACGCTGCAGTATACTCTCAGTATTGTTGTAAAAATCCTCAGATTTCAGAGGCCTTTTTGTAGTATTTCAGTGTCGAGGTGCTTGTTTGCTGCAGAACCTTATTGAGACTACTTCAGACTGGTGGTAGCTGCTGTAACAGAGGAAAATATGTTTGTGATGGACAGAAGTAGGTGTTGTGTCATGGAACTGTGGGTGCAGCACAATCATAAAATGTGGCCAGTTCTCCTTGTTGTCTTTGGCTGTGACCTAGCCTTGTTTATAGGAGAAAGGAAGTTTGTGTTTTGAGTTCGTTTTTCTCTTTTCCTGTAGGGTTGCAAGCCAGTTGCAGTTAAGAAGATTTCATCCTGTGGTTTCTGCATTATAGGGATAACTCATTAATAATGTGTGAACTTCATCTGTTCTGTGACACTTAAACCTATATGAAGACTATAATTGTGTGTTAGTAGGCACGTTAAAAGAAGGTCATTGTTGTGTTGGAAGCGTAAGATTAGTTGATAAAATACAGAAATGATTCCCTTGTCTGAGCTGACAGCTAAATATGGTTGTAAATAAGGTTGTTGGCAGCTTTGCCGTGAAAGCCATGGAGGATAGTTGCTAATGTGGAAAACTGAATCAGAATAAGTGATGGAGGAGCTAAAAGCTGCATCCCAACCCAGCCCAGGTTTTCAAAATGATGCTTTCTGAGCGTAAATCAGATATGAAAACATAATGTGGTGTGAAGGACAAGAGTGTATTTTTGGCGTACTTCTTAAAGCAAAACCTTTCGTGGTGAAAATTTCTCCGACAGATTCTTATATATGTATATTCTGATATATAGATTTAAAATGCCATGGGTATAAGAGCTCAAGTTGTCTTAAAGAGACAAGAGAGCCAGAGCCACGGGCCTTTCCATCACACCCTTATCCCAGTCTTTGCCCTGATGGAGTTGGATCGGTGCTGTTGAACTGGTGACGTTGCTGTGAGTTTGTCCAAGTGGCTAGTGACCAGTGGTTTTGGCAATGTGGGTGAGATTCAGACAGGAAGCCTGACTCCTGGACACAGGATTAAAAGGCTGGGCTTTGGAAAGCCTGTGCTTGCTCTGGGCAAGCGTTTCTGTAGGTCCGGGATGAAGGAAAGTTAATGGGAATTGGCAGGGCATGTAATGCCGGTGATTTTAATGCTTGGATCTCTGCTGTTATCTCATGTCTTCAGTTGCATGTTCAAGGAGCTGTGTCAAGCATTCATGTACGAAAGATACTCAATATTAGGCATGAAAAATTTTGCAAGTTTTACAGGTTTTGGATTACGTAACTGTATTGTCCAAGACACCGTGCAAAGCAACAAGGCTTGCTCTCGTCAGTGGAGATGCTGTTTGTGCATGAGGAAAATCTTGATAAGGAAACTTCAGGAGGTCGTTGGATTATTATGCCATCAGCAATTCAAATCCTTGAACAGAAGTAGTTCTGAAATGGAAATAGCAGTTTTGAGTATTTATGATTTGAAAGTGTCTGTCTGAGTCATTCAGTGAATTTTCTGACAGACGGTGTTGGTAGATTTGAAAAGACGTTACACAAGATAATGGTGGTGATGATGAGGAAGTATTTGGGACAGTGTTTGAGGGGGGGCTATTATTTTAGATGCTGTTGTTTTCTGTAAGAACTTGTTTTAAATGTCTTGTCTTTTTACAAGATGTATTTCAGCTGGTAGTGCTTGACATGGTGACTGTCTGCCTCTGCTTTTTAAAGCTCTCTGTTTGTAAAGACAAGTTTAACAAAGAAACTGGTTGTCAAAAATTAAGAATATGGAAACAAATAAGATGCTAATTCTGATTCTTCAGGAAACTGATTTCCAAAAACATTTTTAACTTTCATTTGTTTATTTAAATATGCTCCTGCTACTGGAACATTTGACTTTTGAAGTAGGATACTGCAGATCAGTGTGTAAGCTAATAAGAAGCAGGAGGTGAGTTGTTTTCACACAGTTCCTGTTACAGAGCTTTGAAGAGAACAACCTCCTGCCTTCTGTGTTGTGGAGTGAGAGATGCAGACTTTTACTATCATGTAACTGTAAAACTGAACTTGCCCAGTGATTACATCTATTTTCTGGAAAGTTTGTCTCAGTGGTTTGACATAAAAATGTAATCTTAGTCCAGTTTGAAGATGAGCCTCAAGGTTTCCTTTCAGGTCAGGGTGGCAGACTTTGTTTCCAGAGGGCTGCTCGGCACGCTGGGATGAGGCAGCTGGTGTGGTGATAACCAGGCAGCCTCTCTCAGCAAAGGAGGTGCCACACAGCTCGTGCTGTTGCTGCTTGCTTTGAGAAACAGCAAAGAACTTGAAGTGAGTTGGCAAAACTAAGGTGCTTAGAAATATGAAAAGCAAATATTATATGTCTAAATAGCATATTGCTTTCTGATTTAACGTGATTACTCATTTATTCTGGAGTTGCAGGTTTCTGCTGCTCTGTTGGTGGAGGAGAAGGTCTCTTTTTCTGACCAGGCAAGATTCTTTGGACTTCCGTGAACTGCATGTGTCAGTGATTTTGGGACATCTCAGGGCTGTCTTGTGGTTCAGTTGAGAGCAGAAAGGTGTCTTCAAATGTATAGGTAGATATAAATTTCACAGGACACGTAATTGTCAGTGTGGAAAAATTTGCTGCACGGTTCAGATGGATTTCAATAGCTGTGAAAATGCGATGGAGTCTGCTGGGATGTGCCAGCTGCTGTAGCGCTCTGAACAGGACTAATTAAGCCCTTGTGAGAACAGAAAATAGTCAGGCACTATTTACAGGAGGAAAGTGTTGGAACAGGCAGAGCTGCAATCATTGGCTCTGAGGTACCTTTAGACAGCAGTAGGCAAGAGAGTAGACAATTTACTTGCAAAATGGGCTGCAAGTCATATCTGAATACTCAAAGTGGGTATTTCAGTGTTCTGCCAGCACATCTGAGTGCACTGCGAACTTCTGTTGAGACCTGCTACGGGAAGGACTACTTCCTTTTTTTCCCCTCTATTTTATTCTCTTTTTTCTGCTGGTATTTTATCTCAAAACGCTAAACGTTCATGTTTCTCACCTAATGGTGGAAACCAAACGTACACCAGATATAGATGTTTTAATGTTACCATGTTGCCTGTGTTTGAATAGGTCCTGTGAGAGTCTAGCTGTCTGCCAAGGGGAATGGTTGTTTTTCTAAGGGTACGAGTGATCATCTGCATGTATTCAAAGATAAGGTGTCGCTAGGCTGCTTTATCACCAGTACACCAAAGCCATTTCTCATATCTGTTCATCCAGTTTTCTTCCTTCACTTCTTAACCAAATTAAATGCTCTTTTTGCCCAACGTGTTTGGTTCCATCTGCTTAGAGGATTGCAGAGACTGCCATTCTTTGTTTGAAGCCAAGGCCAATTGTGCTGCTCTGTTTAGGTCTAGAGGATGACAGTTTATATGCTGTGGAATTTTTTAGGAGATCACTGGATGTGTTAAGCAGTTCTACAACTTCTAGATAAGGGTCATTTTGCTGGTAGGAGCCTTTAGTGGGCTTTTCTCTGTTTTAATGACAACATTCTGGTGAGGTTCCTGTTTTAGCTCCTTACTGATGGATGTTTTTTACTTGTCAAGTTTGATTTTTCTCAAAATGTTGTCATAAGTGTGTGCTAGTAAATTGGATGTTTATGGATATTTGAATAACAGGCTGTTCCTGGAGGGAACGAGCCATGGGCCTCCCTGCTATAGGAAATATTTTCTTCGTGTAATTCTGCAGACTTCATTAAAGGCACTTACTTGTGCTCTTTTGATTTCTTGTGCAAACTGCTTGGTAGGTGATACTAGATTTTGGGAGGTGTAACCATGATAAGGACTTCAAGATCACTGTATGTCTGTACATTGTTTCTGTTTCTTATAAAATGCAGAACTTGTGATGGAAATGAGGTAGTTGAGTAGAAGCAGTAAAAGCTGTCTTTTGAGAGCAAATACCAACTCTGGCTACTTAGATTAAATCTGAGTGGTAGAATTTCTTTAGCTGGTGGTAAAATTCCGTAAGTTAATCTGTAACTTTTGCTTGTGCTAGAAACATGTCCATGTCTCCCTGACAGCAGTGGGAGCTGTTTGAAAAAGCCGTGCAGTGCAAAGGTAAGTACAGCTGAGACTGACAATATCTCAGTCCTGGCAGGCTTTTAGCTGCAGGGAGAGGGATTTTAGCATTTGGAACAAGGAACAAGGAAGTGGCTGGCTAGTAGGACTTGGGATGAAGAGTCACATGCACTTCAGCATCTCTCAGCTGACAGCTTAGGTACGCTTTTGTTGCTTTTCCTGGTGGGCTGCTCTTGAGATGTAGCAGTTGCCATTCCGTGGTGTAAACGGAAGGATTTACTTTTTCTGTTTTCTTTCCTAATGCTTTAATTTATGTGTTGGTCTCCATGGCTGGTGGAATTTGTGGGCGTGTATTACTTAGAGAAATACTGAAGCTGTGGAGGTAAGTTAGCGGTGGTGGAATCTGGTACTTGGTTTGCTTGTGAAGAACAATGTGCTTTGCAAATTGTGTTAGTTTAAGAATTATTTGTGTGTCTATGTATTCCCTAGAACGGCTTATGGCATTGCAAGGCTGGTCACAGCAATGTTCCACTCTTCTCAATATTAATCTTTTAGGCAAATAGTTTTTTGTTTTAATGGTACATGACCGTAGAAATAAAAGTAAGAGCCTATTCATAATTTTTATTAAAGTAGGTATGTGACAAAGTGCCAGCTATTGGCTTTCTGCCTGCTGTACCTTCAGTGGGGAGCAAAATGGATTATTTTCTGAGGTGAGTGTTCTGAGAATTGAGAAAAGCATAACAAAGTCAACAAAAGCTTTACTTAGTGGTTTTCTGACCTTTACGTATTCCAAGCTAGAAGAAGGGTGCTGAAAAAGGCCTGTGTCATGGTTATCTTAATGTCCATGGTTAAGTGCAGCTGCTCTTTGTCTTCCTGCTCTGTGATGTTTTAATAATTGGCAACCATGTGAAATGTGCAGCCTTACAGAAACAGTTCAATAATAGATGTCTTATAAAAATCCTTTCCTTTTTATGAGCTTCACTAATGCAGGGAAGGAAGTTGCTAGGTAGCTTAGACTTGATTTGTAAGGTATTTCTCAAGGGGCAATTTTCAAATAGAGTTTTGATATAGAAGAGGAATACTGGATTTAAATATAAGTACTATATTATTTAAATATAAATAGATACCAATTATTTGTTCTCTTTTAGGATCATCCCCCAGAAACACAGAGTATAATTTGCTAAAGCCTCCTTTCTCTCTATTAGGATTTTTCATAGGTGTTCTGGCATTCTTATATCAACCAGGACTGTAAAGAAAGAAGGTCAGTAATAAAATGTTAAAACTTTACGGGTTACAAAAGAAACCTTTGATTCGGTGGGAAGTGACTTGTTGCTAAAATAACTGAGGAGGTGTCTGTTGGCTTTAGTTACTTTGCCTGTAAAACTCTTCTAATTTGGCCTTGAACCTATGTTCTAGAGTTTCAGGGTAGGATGTATTCTGCCTTGAAGGCAAAGTGAGTTTCAAGTTAAGCTTGTCCTTGGTGGACAGCAGGAGAAGCTGTCCAAGTTTCAGAGCCCTGGCATGAATGTTTGTGTCCCAAACATCCAAGCGGCGCGTGATGCTGTTGAAAACGCCAGTTGTGTCAACTGATTTGGAAGGACTCCAGGACACGGGTCAGTGTGGGGAAGGGGAGGAGATGTACAAGACTCCACAATCTCAAATGCTCAGATAAGGTCAGGGTTGATGCAGCAGTACAGCTCTGCAGGGCTGTGGGTAACCAGGGCGCGCCTTGGGTTGGGAGCAGCTTAAAACGCTGTTGGAAAGGTGGTACAAGATGCTCTCAGAAGCACATGAGTTTTTCATTCCTTCGTGTAAGCCCTTTCCAGCTGACTTTTTCTGGATCGGTTAGCCGCATCAAACAGCCCCTTGTTACACATCACAGTAAAGTCATTGTGAGAAACAAAGCATGATCGCAGAACCCATGACTGTTTTCCTCTGAAAACTCATGTCTTGGCTCTGCTTCAATAGTTCATTATTATACAAGTGCCTGAGGGCTTATCTGCCTGCAAGACTCACGTGAGTGTTTTCTGTAGGCTAAGGCCATCCTTGAAAAGGCACAATTCCACATTCCTGTTCTTTTAGCAGTAAGCGTGATGTGTCCACTAGTTCTTGTAGTACCCCCGAAATCGCATCACGTTTTGAGAGACTATCACATGCAGACACGAAAACTTCCTTAAAGCTCGGCGCTTCCTTCTTGAAGATCCTGTTCTGAGGTAACACTTTCTCATTTCCAGCCGAAGGGACTCGTGAATTGGACAGTAATGGAAGCAATGTCTTTGTAATAAATGAGCAGTTCATAAGCATGTTATTTGTTATGACATTCAGAGTCACAGGTAACAGTGGCGGTATTTGGGGTTGACCAAAGCATAGTTGCATAATTCCTGTCGTAGAATGACATTTAGTCATGCTAATGATGGAGCAATTGAGAATTACTGGCACTTAAAATTAATTACTAGGCAAACATAAAAAGGAAAGGTGGGGAATATACTCATTACTGCTGCTTGCATTCGAGACTGCTTCTTCACGGGACGTGACAGGTAATAATAGACCAGCACCAATATATCGTGCTGGTTGTGGTGATCCAGTTGCTAAGCAAGCATGCAGGATGTGTGTGTTAAAACTGCTTCTCTGCAGGGGTTGCCCAACAGTCTTTATTCATCTTTGAACTTTGGATTTGTTTGTACTGAAATCTTGGATCGCCTGGTAAGTTGTCTAGAGAATTGATTATATTAGGAAGCAAGTGGTCTGCTAGTGAAAACCAGTTCTGCTTTCTATTGGAAATGTTGAATAAGGAAGCCATGCAGCTGGGGAGTTTTTAAACTGTTGGATGTAAGGCTCTGTATAGAAATATTACCAGCACTCACTGTACATAACGTAGTGTGTGTAATGTTGGAGCCAGATTTTCTGTCTTGTGTACTACTTGCAGTATGGATGAAGTAGGTTGTATAAATTACAAGCCTTCCCTCCTCCACCGGAGTGCAATGAATGTCAGATTGAAGCTGTCATGCTGGTGCTTTACAACTCCAGCGACACAGGATCCTAAGATAAACTCAGCCTTCATTTAGGGAAATTTTTAGGCTTTAACAACATGCCATGAAGTGAAGCAGAGAAAATGGAAATGGATTACAGGAAAAGTCTTCTGCGTTCCTTGCTGTTTTCATGCTGTAATATTTATGTCATAGAGGATCTCTCCCAAGCTCTGGTTTCAAACTCCCGTGTGGACCAAAAGCAACATTTTATATGGCTTGACAAAGGTCCCTTTTCACTAGCTTCAAGTGACCTGAGGCAGATTAACGTGCCGATTAATGTATTTGACAGTAATAAATCAGCTTTAGCAAGTACTGAGGCGGAGATTTGTTTGGCAGAGAGTTTGGATAAGATATGGTATCTGGAGTTAAGTTGAATGTTTTGTAGAGAATGATATAGTGGAGATGGTTGAAAATTTCCTGCTTTCCTTGGTTTTGTGCTGACGCATCTTTATGCAATTTAGCTGTAACTGTGTGGAGTCTAAGTCAGTTATCTGGGTGAGTGAGCCTACAAAAATGGAGGGATGTTAATTTAGATGAATGCATGCATTTTGCCATCCAGTGTGATGTAAATGTTTACAAGCTGCTGTGTAGGACATGTACTCTTTGGATTTTTTTCCTTCTCTATGTAAATTTATTATCTAGTTTTTAAATTTTCTTGGAGAAACAGCCTTCATGTTGATTACACATCTTTCTTGTAGGAATCTTGAACTATAACCTTCCAAAGCTTGAATTTAAACACCAAGAACTAGTGAGGAATTTGAGGTGAGAGAAACTGATCTGTGCTTCCTCATATGCAGCACAGCTGTTTGTCAGAGAGCAGTAACAAATCAGAGTCAGGAACACTTGGTGTGTTGGGGAAAATTATTGCAGTGGGTAAGGTAAGTGCTGGGTGTTATTCCATGTGAAAGGTACAAGATCTGTTTGTTTTGTTGTTCTATGTTGTATTTCTCAGAAGTGAGACTTACAAGAAGTTTTAGTGTTTGTCTAACAAGGTGACATTGTGACAAGTGGGACTTCCAAACTGGAGTTGATTGTCAAGGTGAGGTGCAGGAGAATACAAACCAGCCAGAGACAGGACTGGAAGATGTCATTCTTTTCCCCTTCAGGAGGAAAACTGTAGCAATGAATCGAGTAATTAATAAGATTGGGGTTTTTTGAAGGGTTTATTTTGTTTCTTTTTCAGTTTTGTGAGTTTGGGGTGGGATTTTTTTGTATGGGCTGGGGTTTTTTGCTTAGTTTTTTCTTTTCCATTTGCTTCTACTGTTCTGACTTTTATGAATGGAAATCAGTGACAAATTGCTGTGTGACAGTTTAAACACTATCCCTGAAAGAAGTTAAAAATGGTAGTTAAGAGATTGTATCTAATCTGTATGGAAGAACAAAAATTGGGGCACACTGAGTGTTTTGATTTCTTTAAGTCTCTGGAAAAAAGCAAGTTGATCTCACCAAAACTTGAAATTCCAGGAGAGCTATAACATAAACTACTAAAACTGCACCTCTGGCTCAAGATTCTGCCTTCATTGTGGAGTTGCTGCTTAGGCTTCTGCCCCCTGAGACTCTCTGAGCACCCTCTCGCGTGTAATCCAAGCTGTGTGATATCCGCCCGTGTGCCTCCAAACCCTGCTGCTGAAACATCTTCATGTTCTCGTGCTTCACTTGCTCAGTTTTTGTCCCCTGTGTGTCAGCCAGGCACAAAGTGACAAGACCTCCCTGAAGGAGACAGACCGAGAAGCTTTGGGCTGGTTGTGCTCAGCAGGCTCTGTGTGTGCCTGGTGCTGGGGGGTGTGAGAGTTGTGCCCTGGCCGTGTTCGTGGCACGGTTCGCTTGATGTGTCCCTGGCTGCAGGACGAAATCCTGACGTGCGTGTGCCAAATGTGCCAGGTGGCAGCACCTCTTCCTGAGCCTTTGACTGTGCTCTGTCCCTGACCTTTCTAGTTTTACCCTTGGAGTCTGAAGCCTGGCCAAGCTGCAGGAGCACCTGCCAGTTCCAGCCAAGCTGACCATTCAGGGGACAAGGAAGAAACTTGGCAGTCATAGGGTTTTTCTGTCCCCTTGTCCTCGTATGTGATCACTGGCCAGAGCCTCTCAGGGTAGTGCCTGCTGGCTTCTTGGATGCCTTTGGGGAGCTATTGGTTTTCTTAGGGTGCTTTGCCTGGTGTCCCTAGGAAGTTTTCCGTTTCAGCCCTCATCCTTCTGTGGAGTTGTTCATTTTCTGTCCCATAATAATTTGACTTCCTCTCTGTTTTATTTTGTTTCTATTCGTTAGGCCCTTTGCTGTCCTTCCTCAGAGAGAGCTCTTTTACGGAGTTTTTAGTGAGGATGTCCATCCCCTAAGGAAGAAAATAGCTTCAAACCATGCATGTGCAAGCTAGAAAACATAGACATGCACTGGTATTCAGGGGCTTCTTGAGCTAAAGGTGTCTTCCTGTGCTTAACAGCCTTTGATGGATTTACCCTCTATGTTTGTCCATTTTCCCTAAGAATCCTCATCCTGCAGCAAAACGTTCCAAGATTTACCTCTTGCTGCGTCAAAGATGACTTTTTTGGGTTTGAGGTCACCTAACCTGATCTGCTAACTCTGTGTGACCTTACTTTGGTTGATGGGCAGTGGTTGGTATCTTCACTTTTTCTCGTTGTTGTTTGGGGTGGTGCTGTTGTTGTAGACACGAAGATTAGGAAACCTTGTGTTGTGTTGAAATCTTAACTGCGATTTTGAGTGGTCACCTCTGGTCTTACATAAAGTTTTCTTTCCTATCACAAAAGAAACTTTCTCTCAATTTAGTAAATGTGTAAAATGTGATGCAAAACTTACAAACTATTACAGATTGAGTAACATGTATTAAAAATAGATATCAGATTTTGTATTTTGTAAGTTCAAGGCTTGTTTTAGTTCTTACTTGTTTACTTAGCCACAGTTGCTTGCTTATCTACACAGTTCAGGACTTGCCTGGTTATCTGGGCAGGTCGATGGTCCTCCAAGGCTTTCCTTGTGCTTTTTTTATGTATTAAATTCACAGCACTGGTTATTGACTTTCCTTAGGACTTACAGCCTGGCAGCGTCTGCTTTTTTTCCAAAATCATGTCTGCCACTGCTATGCTGCCAATACTGGAAGAACCTTTCATGCTTTCCATGCCGGTGTACCTGGGGATACAGGTGGGTGGGTAAGGCGGTGTTTCTGCTCTGCTCAGATCTGACCCCCCGTGTGGAGCTCTCAGCCAGAGAACTCAGCTCAGTACATCTTTGGCATACACATTAGCGGCTGGATTCTATATGTAGCACTCTGCTGGGAAGCTTGGCCTGTGTCTCCTGTCTGCCTGTGCACATCAGGTGGATCTAAAGAGCTGTGCTGCATCTCGGTCACAACCGTGGATGTGGTAGTTTGTCTTCACATCAAAATTACATTAGATAGCTTGTTTTTCTTACAGAGAGAGAACAAACTTATCCTAGAATGAGATCCTTCATTTGCTAACTCCATTGACAATAAGTGTTGTGTTAGCCTAAAGTATTTTTTTCCTCTTTCCAGAACAGTTTATCCTTGTAGTTCTACATGTATTAACACCCTTCACAGATGCAGTTGGGCTAGGGCAAGAGTACCTTCAGTAAGTATTTGAAAACTAGGACAAATAACTATTCAGTAGTTTGCTGACCCAGTTCTTGCTTTCTGCTCGTGTTCCTCCTGTCTGGGCCCTTGTCCAGGAAATCAACTGAAATTCCTTCCCTTCCTACTCTTAAGATCGTGAAGGCTTATCGACTCTGCCATGTTTCCTTCCCATTCTTAGGGTTTCTCAAAGAAATGCAGTGCCTGCTATGGTATCTACAGATTGTTTCTGCAAACAGAAAGCACAGACAGCGAGTGCCTGGCTCACTGTTTTGTGTTTAGGTGCTGTTGCAGGAGCCTGTATGCGTGTATGAAAGGCCCTTAGGTACAAAACAACACTGACAGCTCACCCCAGCACAGAGTTCCCTCTCTGGGCAGAGAATGTTCCCAGTTCAGGTGGCCCGTTTGGTTGTTTTTCCTGTTTCAGACCTTGTTATTCTATTGTAATTTTCTTGTAACACTTTAAAGACAACAATGGATGGAGTCTTGCATTCCCTCTCCTTTGATGTTATGTTCTTGTTTATGGTCAAAGAGGAAGTACCCCTTGTGCGTGTGTCTGTTTATAAAAGTAACATGCATGCAAGTAAGGCCAAGAATTTATTGCCAGTACAGTGGAAATCTTAACAGTGTGACTCAGTTTTTCTATACCAATGTCTGACTGATGATTGTAAGAAGAATGTTGCAGTTAGGTACGGGAAAATGTTGCCAAACGCAGCTAAAATTGTAGCACGTGGACTTTTTGGTTTCTGTCCCTTCTCTGTGATTTATTTTTACCCTTCCATTGCTGCTCTGGGTCTTTAGGTCAGCAGCTTTGGACTGCTGGAGAGGGTAAAAGAGTTTGTCAGCCCCAGGAGTCATTGTTGGGAGGAGTATGATGCTGGTGTTGCCTGTTTCTTCTTCCTCCCTCCAGGATCCACAGGAGTTTCCTTGGTATCTTTGCTAATATGCTTGTATTCCTCTTTTCTTTCTTCATTGGCCTAAAGCTCCAGGTTATGTCTGAATTGACTATATACGNGTATTCCTCTTTTCTTTCTTCATTTGTCTGAATTGACTATATACAATGCCCTTTATGTGTGTTAGTTACATTCTTTGTTACCCCTAAAGCCAGGTTTGGCCAGCTACAGGTCTGCATTTTTTAACTGTGCATTAATGAGTTCTTCAGCTGGTGGCAAGGCTGTGTCCTGTCTCGTATCCCGTGCCTGTACTCCTGTGTACTGCGTCCTGCTTCTCCACTGTTGTCAGCTAGGCCAGTATTTCTCAACAGCACTGTAAATTCCTCTTTCTGTGGAGTATAAACAGAGGTTATATCACACCAAGGTAAACAGAAGTAAAATGGCATCTGGGCAGTCAGAAAAGCTGCTGTCACAGCTAAAGTGCATGAAAGCTGCAGTTCTGACAGGAAGCCTGATAAACCTCAGTGCTGGCCTTGTGGCTCGGTGTGGAGCACGTGGGCTCCCGATGGCACTGGCGGTGCTGCATTTACAGGGCTGCGTGGTTGTGATTTTCCCCTGCTTCGATGCCCCCAGATCCCTGCATGTCACTTGTAAATCTTGGAAGGGTATTGCAGACCCTCTTATGACTCCAGGCTCTTGAGCAGGAGTAAATGATCCTGGAGGAATCCTATCTTTTCTATCTTAACTTGCCTTGTGGCGACCTGTGTAGGTCTGAGCGTAGCCAGTGGTGCTTAACTGTGAGATACATCCATCCTTGCTTACTGTAAATGCTTCACAGAATGCTGTGTTTTCTTTTGTGGATTTCATACTTAGAGGAAATGCTGTATTCTACCCATGATTGAGGCAACCTGAATGTCTAGCTTCAACTTTTTCTGTTTATGTGAAATTAAGCCTTTATTCCTGTTTTGTAATAAGAGATTTTCGTAAGTGTAAACATTGTGTCTGTTTCCCTCGAGGAATTTTTTGCTTAATCCGCTGTTGTTGGTGTTTTACGTTGTAAATTATCTTCTGTAAATAGTTTGACAGAAACAATAATCTTTATTTTCCTGTAATGGTGCTGATTGTCATTAATCCAATGTTACAGCCAGTCCTCACTGTACTTAGCAAGCAGTGTAGCTCTGTAACCAAAGGGTGGATGGCAATTACATGCTTCAAAGTAGGGACACGATTCTTTTTGCACTGAAAGTATCTAGAAGGTAAGTGCTCAGTTACAGTGGTTTTTTTCTCAATTCCATTGTGTGTCTGGGGGGCTTTTCTGGTTTTGAGGTTTTTTTTTTTTTTGAGTTGAAAGAGATGTGGATCACACACATCCACCCCCTCATCCCAAAATGGTTGTCTGAATGCACCAATAAGTGGTGTTAAGTCATGGAAAACATCTAACGTGTATATTCACAAAATGCTTCCTGATTCCTGGTAAATGAACATGAAGCATGTTTATGATCTTAAACTGTCTCAAACTTAGAATTTACGCTGGGGTAGCTGTACTGGTTAGACCACAGACAGCAGCAAAAACCTCTGTGGGGAACTCAGTGGTACTAGCAGAAAGTATTTTGGTCAAACAAACCACAGCAAGATGACATTTTGTGTGAGTGTCTTGATGTAGGACCTGCAGATGTGTTTTGAGTTCAAGCTGCATCCCTACTTCAATTTAGCAGTATTCTCATAAGTAGACTGTGGGTGTTTTGAAATCTCTCCTTAGTCGTACGACAGTAGAAGGTAAAAGATTAACCTAACATTTCTACTTTTAAGTTGCATCAGTGATGTCTTACGATATCAGTGTCCTTGGTCTTGTTTCAGAAATCAAGATGATTTTGAACTATGTTACCAGGAAAGAAATTTGTATCTGAAGGAGTGGCACTAAGTGTAGAGGAGGTTAAATGTTCACATAAGCTTTTCTTAACTCTCAACAATATTTGTCTTTTAAACCAGAAATGATTCTCTGGCTATTGCATTAAGGAAGTAAAGTAATTAATAAGTCGCTTTACCTGGTCTTATGTGGAACTTCAGCCACTTGACTAAATCTGCTTCTAGGTGGCATAAATTAGATGCCATCGAGGATGGTGGATCTGCTTCTTTTCCTTGAATTTTGGTGATTAAGAAAGAATCTGAAAGATGATGCACCACTTTTTGATCCTGGACTGATACAATTCTGTGGATTTGGATGTTATTTCTGCAGTCTTCTTGTAGCACTTTTGCTACAGAAAAGTAGCAACTTTTTAGTTGTGTGGCTTGTGGCAAAACAACATTATGGCTTTTGAGGAGAGGGGTGTGTGCTGCTTTCAGCTGAAGAAATGCCATTGCTGAGGGCAAGTAAAGCAGTAACTTTGCTTCGTTCTTATTTTTTTACTAATATGGGAATGCAAACATTTTGCGAACCAAACCTGTCGGCCATAAAACAAAACACTGGTGAGCAAGCTCACAACCTCGTGAGTAAAGCTTATCAAGATTATCAGTAAAACTAGAGAGCGGGTGCTTCCAAAAACTGGGAAGGGTGTCAGCTTTTTCAGCCCGGCCTCTGAATCCTCTGGTTTCTTTAAATTGTGATCTTGATCAGGTGTCTGGTTTGCTGTGCCGGGTGTGGTCTGCCCCCGGTCACTAAGCCATTATAAAGGCCATGGTGTGCACATATACAACAATTAAAGGTTAAGGCCAACAGATAGCTGCCAGTTTTTCATAGGCTGGGAAAATACTGCCCATAATAGATGTGGAGTTAAACCTTTGGGGTGGGGTGCTGCCCTTTGTCACACTGTCCACGCTGCTTCCCCAACAGCGCGCTGAGCCGGTGTCGTTTGTGTTGGACAGCGTTGTCTTTCGTGGCAAATGATGATCTCATCCCCGTCCCCAGTTAATGTTTTTCCACAGTCACCTGGAAGGGCTTGTGACAAACATCAGGGTGCCTCTGGGGTGGGCAGCTGGGAAAGCTGGAGCTGTTTATTGCCCAAACTGGGGAAAGTGGAGCTGCTCCCTCTGGGCACCAGCCAGGCCTTAAATCTGCGCAGCGATGGCATCTAAATGAAGAGGTGTCCTAGCAGGCCAGTAAGGAGCACTGAAGGCAGCTGTCCTAATGATTTGCTGTTGGGAGTTTGCAGCCTGAAATGTGCATATTCCTCTTTGGCTCTAAAAGCAGGCCTGCAGTGTTTGTTTTTGCTCAATTGCTCCAGGCCTTGGAGCATTTTCTTGAGCTGTAAAAGATCTCGATTCAGTTTTTAGAAATTGAAACTCAGGCTTCCTAGGAGGGAAGGGTAGGGGTATGCTTGTCTCTGGATTGCTGCTGAGTGCCCTTTACATTCCCATGCAAAGAGTCCCTCTGTAGAGGGGTTAAAGGAATGTAACCTCAGTTTCCTGGTCTAGCTCTCGATTTTACTGCCTACTCCAAATACTTTTGTTTCTTCATCTTCACCCAAAATTTTTGCGAATTGGATGTCCCTGAGGCAGTAGCTAAAAGTGTGTATTCTGAATTTTCACTTCAGAGGAAAGAGCTGTTTAATTTCAGTCTTTCACTTTTAGACAGTCTGTGATCCCAAGTGTTACTAACATAAAAGAACAGCATCTTTTTGTTGTTGGCAACCATGAAGCAAGTTGGTGTGAGCAGCATGCCATAGAAATAAAATCATAAAAGTGCAAAAGATGGGATGTTTCTCACTTGGAGAAACGGAGCCATTTAATGAAAAATGAACCAAAAGCAAATTTTCCAGGTCTGGGCTGTGGATATTTGTGGAATGTAATGCGAAAAGAACTTGAACTTCCATTCTTAGTTTTGTACTGCTTTTGTGACAGTTCACTTGGTTTTGGTTTATTGAAGAGTAGAGCTGATTTACAGCAGTCATCCAGTCTGTAAGGACCGGACATTGTGCTCTGGGGGTGGGCCAGCCTCTGACATAACTCTTAACCCAGTTCAAAAAATGGGGTCCAATTTGCAGTACAAATTGGACAAACGTTGTAAGGATGTAATGGGATCCTCTGAAATGGAAGCATTTCGATAATGCAGGCAGGCTGCTGGCTTGTTCCCTTTCTTTGGATCCAAATGCATCAGAATGTGCTTGATTGTTTGCCTCTGCAGCCTGCTGTGAAATAGCTTAGGCTGAAGCGTCCAGTGACAGTTTACAAGTTACAAAGACAGCTTTTTGGCCACTGACCCTCTGCGGGAGTCTAATCTTTGTTTTGTAGATGCCTCTTTATCTAGGGAAATTACATCAAGAAAAGAGGTGTTGGATTACTTCCTCATTGTTCCTCATTGTTAAAGATGACCTCTGAAGAATTTTTACAGCCTGATTCCTACTTTTCCTTTAGGGTACATTGAGAAAACAAGGTCCTCTGTGAGAATTTCCTTCTCTTCCTATTCGTACATACCCTTGTTTGCTTTGTTTTTGTCTGTCGCTTTAGAGAATATTTGGAATGTTAACTGTGAATGTTTAACTCCTGCATTGAAAAAGACAGCTCAATCGTTGAAAGACCGTTAAATTAAAAAAAAAAGAAGAAGAAGATAAAAGTCCCTTATTTCAAGTTGGTGTTACTATGCTATTTGTGAGGGACTACTTGTGACAGAACCTCCCTACCAGAAGATAGTAGTAGAAATGCTATGTGCCAAGAAAACTGCATTTCAATTAGTATACTCAATTATATTTCAATTAGTTTCACTCAAGGTGGCCAGAATCAACTGTTTCATAGGCACAAAATTCCCCATCACCCTATACAGGCTGTGTTCTTATCCCAGTCAATCTGTCCATGGTTTGTAGTGGAAGTGCTCTGCTATTTTTACTGATGCTGACAGTTCTGGGAATGGAATTGTGCTTATTCTGCTACTGAGGCCTTGCCTAAACAGTTTGGGATTTGGTAAAATCTTACTGTTCAATCAGCTTTGCCAGTCCACTGGCATGGTTGTAGCTGCCATGGCACATGGGCACAGGCAAGGCAGAGTTTGTAGATTCATGCACCATCTCTTACAAGATTTTTCAGGCACTCAAGCTCTTCATTAAATATTAAGCATTAATGAATGTTCTGAGAAATGTGTAGCCTGAAATTTTCATGATGGTCTTTTGTTCTTTTGATAACTTAAGTTCTGTTAGGGGGAATGAGCTAATCCTAGGAAGAATCAGCCGCTGTGTACAGTTCTGGGAATGGAATTGTGCTTATTCTGCTACTGAGGCCTTGCCTAAACAGTTTGGGATTTGGTAAAATCTTACTGTTCAATCAGCTTTGCCAGTCCACTGGCATGGTTGTAGCTGCCATGGCACATGGGCACAGGCAAGGCAGAGTTTGTAGATTCATGCACCATCTCTTACAAGATTTTTCAGGCACTCAAGCTCTTCATTAAATATTAAGCATTAATGAATGTTCTGAGAAATGTGTAGCCTGAAATTTTCATGATGGTCTTTTGTTCTTTTGATAACTTGAGTTCCGTTAGGGGGAATGAGCTAATCCTAGGAAGAATCAGCCGCTGTGTATCCATTGTTTATGCTGCTTTAGTGGATGCTTTGGAAGAGAATTAGCAAGGAAAGAGCATACAGTGGATGCCATTGCCTACCTGAACAGGAAAGTCTCTGCCGGTAAGGCCGTTGAGAGGGGATTGTAGGGAGAAGCAATTTTCACAGACAGAATTAAATACCTTTTGAGGATCATTCTCGTGCTGCTTATAGGGAAGAACACACTGACAAGAGTGGAGTACTGGAGAGATTGCTTTGCTTAGGGGTAGTGGGAGGTAGTCTGAGCATCCGGGACTGTGTTTTATCCTAAAAAGGGAGTGACAGATCTTTTAAATTTAATTATGAGCACTACCATTAATGTGTTTTCTTTGTTTTACTACCATGTGTCATCATTTAGCTTAGGCGGTAGATCAGTCCTTGTGCCAGGTGAATTCTGGGAGGTTAGAAGGGCTGTAGTGCTTATCCTAGGGAGTGTCATACAGAGAATAATAGCATTATCCTGTGGTGCTTAAGTTTGTGTAACTGGTCTTTCCTTATCATCTTCAGGAGTGAAGCAGTGTCCTAAATATGCTGTAGTTGTGGGTGTTGACTCCTGTGCCACTGCACAACTGCAGCGAGTGCTGAAATAATGCTGCCTTCTAGTTCTGTTAGGAGAGATGGCAGGGCTGAGCCTCAGACTGGCACCGACCGTCCTCCTGCGGGGTTGGCTGCTGCTGAACCGGGCGGAGGCAGCAGCTCAGGCTGCTCTGGGGGGAGTGTGGCAAGGGCTGTTTTGTGTCTATAGGCTGTGTTTAGAGCTCTGCTTGCATTAAACTGCTAAGTCCTTTCTAGAAGCTGACGGAGCATTTAGAAGTTTTCTGTATTAAAAACCCAACAGACCGAACTCTGTAGATGCTTTTCTCAGCTTGTTTTAAGCGCAGCAGGAACTCACTGATTCATCTACATGCTGATATTATGTATGCAATCATTAAGTAGATTTTAAGTCATAATGGCAACTTCCTCTTTAAATGGAAGCTAATTTTAATGAAACCTTTAATTTGCATGCTACAAAAAATGTTGAAGGACTTCATTTATGAGATTTATAATCTCAATGAAACACAAAACAGTATTTTCCAAGACCTCGAGTGTTCTATAGCTTTCCTTTTTCTTGTTTTTGTTTTTGTGAACTGTGCAGTGTTAGACAGAGTGAGGCACTATTCTGTCTCCTCGCAATGGTTCAGCCATCATCTTGTGGTTAGATGCTACTGACCATACTTAGACTTCCGAATTTCTTCAGAAGAGGTCATCCTCCACTGAGCTGTGAGTCATAGAAACTTTATGATAGAACTTAAAGACCACCTGTGCCTTCCCTGTTCGTGATCTTCACTCCTTTCTTTCACTTGTGAACAAATATTTCAGGCTATTGGCACCTCTCTGCTGGCACCTTCCTGTTGCATCCAGTCATGTATTTCTTGCTATTTTTTAAAAGAACTAAAACCCAGTAGTGATGCTTTTGGATTAGCTTTTATCTTGCTTACCTTTGCATGCTCACTTAAGGCAGGCATATTTAGCACTAAGAGGATCCTGCATGAATGACATGGCAACATCTTAGTTCACCGAGCAATCCCACTGTAATTTCAAGAAACAACAACTTCTATTTCAGCAGAGCTCTGAAGATCAGCTCCATTGCTGAATGCAAATCTGACTCGCTGGAGGTGAAATGCATCTTTTATTTTTAACCTTAGTGAATGCTTGGCAGCGAGTGCTGGTGAAGTAAATCCTCAAGGCCTGATGTAAAAGTCTCTTGGCATCCCTGTATCTTCTTGTATTAGAAGAGCCTTTCGCAAGCATCTTGGCCAAACGTGGCTCAGCCTGTTGTGTGGCTGTGCTGTCCCCCAGAGCATTGCTCCCACAGTGTCACCGAGGTGATGTAAGGACAGGCTGTTGGGCAATATAGACGGCAATGCAGCACACAGTGGCAATGCTATTGCTTAAATCTGGCCCAAGGAAGAACCAGTGAAGCCTGCTGGTTAAACGTCTCATGAAATTGCCCAATCTGTGGAACTAACTAGGGCTGTGTCTACCTGTTTGAAATGTGTGGAATAGCAGGTGGGGAGTGTGCCTGTGTGTAACTGTTGGTTATAAACAGCTGCTCTGCTTACTTGAATTTTTCTGATTTTAGCTACAGCTTCAAATTGGTTCAGTGTACTTGTTGTGGTCTAAGCCCCACACAGCTGCTCGCTCACTCTGCCCCAGGGGGATGGAGGAGAGAATCCTAAGAGTAAAAGAGAGAACCTGTGGGTTCAGATAAAGACAGCTCAGTAAGTAAAGCAAAAGCTGTGCATACAAGCAAAGCAAACCAAGGAGTTCATTCATCGCTTCCCATGGGCAGGCAGGTGTTCAGCCATCCCCAGGAAAGCCAGGCTCCATCACATGTAATGGTTACTTGGGAAGAAAATTAGCTCTATCCCAGCCAAAACCAGCATAGTACTGTACTGAAATTGTCTCTTATAGGTTGCCTTTTAAATTAAGATGTCCATTAGCTTCATTTCAAACTGTAGTTGTTCTTGCATATCCTTTTCTTTCTTACATCAGTTTTGCCAAATGGCAGTGTGATTATGTCTTCATGTTTCTTGCATAAAAATAGAATCGTGAATTGGCTGCTTGAAATACGACAAAACCAGTCAAGATTTCAGTTCCGTGGCTTTCTAAATATTTGTTCCTGCTCTTAAAATCTACTTGCTCAACTTCTTCACTGAGCTTCCTGTGTAATGTTGCTAAACCTCATCTTAATTCTCCTGTGACTTTTGTGTTTACCAAGTAAACAGCTGTGGCCGTTTTAGATGTTGCTTCTCAGCTGGAGGTTGCTGACCCTGCAGTGAAGGTAGCAGGAAGGTGGGGATGCCATCTGCTGCACTGTCAGATTGTCACCTTGCCGTCTGGGGTGATTAAAGCAGTGTGCCATACTGAACTCGGGCAACTCGAGGTATCATTTAGCTCTGCAGAGTCTGTTACCTGCTCATTAGCAGCTCTCTCCTCTGAGGATTGCCAGGCAGCTGAGGGGATATAATATTGCAAACTGCTGCAGCAGAATTAACTATAGCCCATTTGTGGGAGCTGAGAATTATCTTGCAGTGATCATATGTAAATGAAATGAGTTCCTGTAAGGACAGAATACATTATTTATTGGCTTTTTGGAGGTGACATTTTATTACAAAACTGCCAATATCAATTCCCCATCTTATATTTTTAATTTTCCCTCCTACATTATGACAAATTTCAGCATCTTTTATTGGGCACTAAAATTCCAATATAATTAGGCGTACTGGCAAGTTAAAACTTGTTGGATGGGTTGTCTTAATGTTATGTGTTAGTCACATCAGAGTACTTAGGTGCCGCAGTAATAAGAATGACACCAGGTGATTAGTGCAAAACGAATAGATTGTCATTCAGAGTGATTGTGAAGCCTCAGCTGTGGCTCCGTTCTCATCATACATTCTGATGCTTTCTGGCACTCAGATTGCAAAGTTCTCTGGAGACTGTGCCTCCCAAAACAGGTACCTCTGAACTGGCTGCTGGAGTGACACCGCACAGCGATGTACAAAACCAATGGGTCACCAGTAATACTCTTGGGTGAGGGCTCAGATTAACAGTTGTCATCAATTTTCTGTAAATTTGATCAAATCTTTAGCATTTTGAGTTCAATTTACCCTGAATCCTTTTTGCAGTGTTCTAAGTGTAAAATACAGTTACTTTCTGAGTAGAAATCATGGTTTTTGTTTTCTGGGAGATTTACCTGTTTCTGATTGCTCTGATGGGATGAACGGTGTTTAGATTTGTCTGCTCCAATTCCTTGTGCAAGTAAAGGTACAAACCCCTTCCTGGCAGTGATTGTGACCACGTTAATTTAAGCAAGGGGAGCATAATCGCTCTGTGTGCTACTGCCCTCCTTGCAGTCTAAAATTAGTTGCTGCTTGACCTTTGCTTGATTGCTATTACCAGTACTTAATGTCTTTGTTTTGGTGAAACCTAGTCAGGATGATCGAGCTTCATACCTGCAAAAATACAGTGATTATTGAGTACTTGTGATAAGTAGTTTATTTCTAAATAATTCTAACACCCAGGTGCTTGCAGCTTTGTAGACATAATTCATAAAAATTTGCTGTTGTTTCGTAGATTTGTTTTATAAAGCTCACTCTTCTGTCATCTTTCAAAGTTGTGTTTAACTTGTGTTAGGATATGAAAGTGTTAGTGGTCTCAAGATGAGAATTCATTATCCAGCAGTGTAGAAATCTGTGTAATTGATCCTCTGGGAGTTTGAGCACATATAAGAGCAGTTGTTGTAGCTGTTTGGTAGCTTTTAAGCAAGCTCTTCTTCCAGCCAACTTTTGCACTCTTCTTTTTAACTTCAGTTGAGTTATACAAATGGTTTGTCTTTCAGAGCCAAGACATAATCAGCCAAACTGAACCAAGAGGAAAGAGAATATTTGAGAAGGCTTCCAGCATCTCATGAATGAACTAACGGAACTCGATAATGCTGGTTCTCCAGAGCCAGGTCTGCGGCTCAGAAAAGGACACATGTCTGACACTGCAACAGCACAGGCAGCCTTTGAAGAGGACAGCTCTCAACAGAGGCCTCTTCTAGTGGAGCCACCACTGTCTTCTGATCAGGAAAGTGTAAGTCATGTGATTGATTACCTGCTAGGTTTGCTGGGAAAAATGAGTTTTGACGTAACCGCTTCAGTGTTTTAAATCAGTTTCAGAAATGTGGACCGTGAGCCTACAACCTTTTAATGCCTGCTAAATAAGTGGCAATAATACCAGTAAGATTCCAGAAGTATTCTGTTGAATGTATGGGAACTTGGGTGACAAGACTGGGCATAACTAGTTATACCAGCTTTTATGTTTTTGTCTTCAAAGAAATGGGACTTGTACTGGTTTGTTCTCTGCTGAGATGCTGCTCATACAAAAAGATTTTTGTTCTGTAATTCTCAACTAATTGTAAGTGAAAGGAGAAGTATTGGCTCTGGCCACACGTAATCAGAACCTTGGCTAATTGGTATCTATTTGATGGTTAGGACAGAAGAATCTGTTTGCAAGCATTCTTGCTGGAATTAGACTAAACAATGCCCGATATCCTATCTCGGACAGTAGCCAGTAACAGACTCACAAGGAGGAGCAAAAGGACGGGGAAGAACCTGTGTTACTTGCCCAGGACACTCTCCCAGTCTTCAGCAGTTGGTGGTCACAGATTTTCTGAGCCAGTGGCAACGTCTGTAGATTTTTGGTGCATGAGCCTTTGTAAGTTTTAGCAGCACAACATGCAGAAAGGCGTCCACAGCTGGATTAGGTGTTCTACAAGGACAGTGTCCAAGCACTGGACAAAAGTACCTTCTGGTTAGAGAGTTCCAGAACTGTAATTAATGCTTCTCCCAGGATATATTCAGATGGATATCAGCATAGTTACGTGGAAGAGCCGTTCATCCTAGGCTCACTATCCAATTTATCATGGATTAATGAGTTTACTGTATCAGCTCAGTCACAGCAACTGCGTGGTTTTAGCCAGCAGCAAAAACACGCTGCTGCTGCTTAATGGACGTTGGGCTGTGGCTGTAATTGCATTTGCCACAAGTTCTGGGAATGTGCATGGCCCACTGTCATGGATCAGCTGACGTGAGAACTGCTGTTTGCCTTCTCAGCTTGACGAGTTGGAGCCCTTACAGAATTTAGTTCCGTGCATTCTTGTGATGAGAAGTCAGGGTTGGTATTCATGTCTAGAACTCTAAGCCAGCGCACTCGCACTCGCACTGCTGTAACTTCTCTAGGACATTCTCGGTATCCTCATAAGGGAAACACCCAGTGTCTTTTTCCATTTTGTGGAAGGTTGTGAAGCATGTGGTTAAGGTGCAAAGTCTTGGCCAAGACTGGTTAGAAAAAGAAAAGTTGAGTTGTGCTAGCAGGTATTTTGAATTTACATGTTTATCTGTTGGTGTGTTTGGGATCGCCTGTTTTGAAGACTGTTTGCATTCTTGTCTCTGACTTTCCTGGTTGAATAATGAGAGTTACCTGTAGCCTGTGGATGGAATACCCAAGGTAAAAGTCCATAATTGATTATGTGCTTTAATTCTTTCTGTACTTTTTCTTAGCTAAACAGAAATTATCTGGATGAATCAGTGTTTAATTCTAACATTTTGACAATAAAATAGTTGAAATACTTTCATTCTCTCTTTCAGGCGTGCTTAGCACATGTTGTCTTTTTAGGTTTTTGCTTTCATCCATACAAACAAAACTTTGTGGTTTTTTGTTTTGGCTCACTACAAATGTTTGGCTTTCTCGTGCTTGATTTCTTTTCTCCTTCCTGGTGTTCTAAAGTGCTGTCACAGAAATTTGTTTTTGCCATTTGGGCCTTGCTGTTCTGTCTTAATCTGCATCACTTTCTCTGCCATATATGGCCTCCTGCTTTTTTGAATTTTTTTTTTTCATCCTTTTATTCTCGTCCTCTGTGATTTCTTGGGTTTGATAGTATGATGTCTTTAAATTGTTTTTTGTCTTAAAAGGCTGAATAATTGATGCTTCTAATGGATCATCCCAAAACACTTTGCTGTCAAAAGTACCAATATTGGCTTGCCAAATGGCCTTTATTATGTGATACTCTGCAGTGTTCCAAAGAATCTGGAAAAAACATTATGCTGTACATCTTCCTCTGTCTCGTGCAAGCCTCAGCACAGCTGTTGCTCAAATGTCAGCTAGGATTCACTCTTCTGCTCTGCTGTGCGTTCTGGCTGTGTGCAACTGTCTCAGCAGAGAGACTTCCTAGTTCATTAGCATGACAAGTTCAAAAGCCTGATTTTCCTCTGGCCTGGAAGAGGTTCGTGTTTAGATAGCAGTAATATAAGGATATTGTTCTTGGCTAGGTGGCAGTAGTATTCAGGCACTCCAGCTAAAGCTGGCCTTATAAAAGGTCTCAAGCAGTGCCTACAACATCAGAGTTCTAGTGCTAAATGCAACCACGATGGAGCTGATGGTGGCAATTCCTTGTTGGATGTTCCTTGAGAGCTGTGTAGTGTCTTGATGGTAGAACCACCATCATCATTTAATATGCTTTTAAATGCTTCTACTTAGGAAAAGCTTTTATCATAATAAATTTGTATTCTTAGATGTACTGGGCCTAAGACTTGAGATATTAGTGTAAAAATGTGTGTATTTTTATCTTGTGATAATATGGCATTGTTTATTTTCCCAGTGCCTCTTATTATCCTGCTTATAATATTGCAGTTCTTCACTTACATAAAATCTTCCCCAAACACTCCTATAAAAGATTCCTTTCCCTACTTGTATATCCACTTCCTGCTTCACTTGTAGAAGTAAGTAGTCTGAGCTCTTAAGAGGCAGTAGTTGATTTTGATGAATTTTTTTAATAGTCTTTTCTAAGAGAGAAGGCATGGAAGCGTGTCATTATGTTGTTCAGAATTACTTTCCTTCTTCCTTACAGCTTGCATTGTATACTATCTACTTCTGATTTTAATGGGCCAAAATATTGGTCCTCGTGAGTAATAAAGCATTTTCTTGGGAAAGAAAATGGAGATGTTATTAAGAAATAAGATTTGCTCCTAAAAGTTTTTTTCCTGAGGCTTTTGACCCTGGCACCACTAACCTACCTGGGAGGTTGCATAGCTGGGAGCTAAAAATTAAAGATCCTACTTTCTGTAAATTGTGGCATTCAGCAGATACATGTAGCAAAGAATTAGTAGCCGTATTGAACATGCTTATTCAAAATAATAATAATTACACAGCTGCAGCCTTCTGCCAGTGCTGTTAATCTGCCAGTTTTATAATGATTCCTATGGGAAGATACAAATCTTATAACATCAATATCCTTTTTATACCTGAACCTCTCAGTCTGTGTTTTATTCCATAATTCTCTGTTCTCTCTTGGAGTGCAAATATGTCCATAGATTATCCCCTCTTCCCAGTACCAGTTTCAAGGACTAGATACACATCTTGCCATCTTTAAACAGGAAATTAGTGTAGTGGCAGGTGAGTGGTGAGCCTTCTGTGACTTGGAGAAATAGTAACCGTTTGTCTGCATGGTAAACATTTGATGATGAGGAAAGGATCACGCAAGCTTCTCCTTCAGCAGTTTCCAGCAGTTTAAAGCTTTTTTCCTTTTTCTGGTTTACACTATGTGCTGATAAGGCCTTTTTCAGCAGGTGCTTCCCTCCTGGAGCATCCTGGATTGCCTTGCCTTTGGGACAGCCTTTCTCCTGTCCCGGAGTTTCTGTGTCTTAACTGCCTTTGTAATTCCAGCAGTGATAGTTCCTAAAGAAATCTCTCCTACTGTGACTTTGTTAAACTGGCACAATCAAATGCATGTGACTTCTTACAACGTGATGAATGAGCTCTTTATGCAGCCCCGAAACCCTGTGCTTGACTCTTTCCTTTTGTACTTTAACCTGTCAGTGACAGGAGGTAAACAAAAGAACCATTTTCTTTGCCTTTGTTCCAGTCATCGGGTTTTCCCCTGCTTGGATGATGATTCCTTTCATCTTCCATGGGTTGAACTGCGTAGTGCAGTTGTCCTGTGTGGCACCAAAATGTGCCCATGAAGTGGAGACCTGTTGCTTTGAAGTGTTTGATAACCTACAGTAAGGTTCTGGGAGGAGATTTGTGTAGCCCTCAAGTCATCGGAATGGGCAGAAGAAATTTGCTGAAATATTCCTCTGCATTGCTTCTCGGGAAGTGTGGGCTTTGAAAGGAGAACTTCATTCACCGCTGACAAATTTCATGATCTCTCCACGTACCTACAGGAGTCTTTCTAGAGCATAAATACCAAAGTGTGTTGAAGGAGGAAGGCAGAAGGATGTAGCAGAATTTCAGGTACAAAAGAGAATTTTTAGAGTCGTTGAGGGTGAGCAAATGACTCAAGGTTTTTAACTTGGATCAGAGAACTTACTCAAAGCCTTTTCTGTTACAGAAGCGTTTACATATTATGTACAAAAGCAGACTACAGACATACTCTTTGGTATTGCAGAAGGGTGCATGTAAATAAATTGAATTGTCAAGTTGACTTTCTGATGCGTGCCAGCTGAGTGAAAAAGACTGAGGTGAAGTCTTGAAGGTCAAAGGGAGACATTTGAGTCTTAAGAATAGTCCTTCTGGAGCTAATATTTGTAAATTCCGATTGCGTGAAATTTCATCCTTTGTAGATCTACTTGCAAGCTTCAAACCATTTAGCTTTCTTTTCAGTCTGGCATTTTTCTATTGGTTCTTTGAGGTTATGGTTGAAGACTTGGCATTTGCTTCTCTATTTGCCTTCTTCCTCCATTGCATTGCAGGTTTTGTTGGTAGAGTGTGAATGGAAGAGGCCTGGCAAAATTAAGTTTGAGGTTCCACCAAAACACATTTCCTTCTATTTTAAAGCTGATTGTGTTCAAATGTTGTTGTTCTGTAGATTTCTTTATCACCTCTTCCTTTCCTCCATTTTTGCAACTCTTGGGAAGAAGTGTTTTTTCTTTGAAAGCGTGTGAGTTGACATTTTGCTTCAGATCAAAAGATCTTAACATCTGCACTTCTCCTTCACTTGCTGTTCTCAGAACTGGAAGTAATGTGAATTTTACTCAGACTGCTAGTCACTGAAGTAAGTGCTCAAATATAGTAATTGTTTTTTTGTACGGCAAAGCATTTTTGGATACCCAGAGCAGAATACCTCCAAGTGTTCCCACTTAGACAGTATGAGGACAATGGGACACGTTTATGGAGAAGTTTTCCAGGCTCCCCAGGCCCGAGCTGGTCAGATGCTGATGCCTCCCTCGCTGGCAGTTGATGTGCCTGGGCTATGAGCAGGCTGTCAGGGCTCGAAGGTCTGCAGAAAAGGCAAACTGGTGATGCAGCCGGCCATGCATAGGCAGCGCCCAGAAGGCTGGTGACGTGTAGGAAACGGCCGGTCTCCGTGCCTGCTCTGTCTCCCAGAAAACTCTCTCTGAATTCCCAAGGAAGTTGTCCTAGGTGATGGCTGTTGAGTTGCAGCTGGATTCAGCTGTGTCCTGGTGCTGTGGAGTGTTCGTGCTTTGGGAGGAGAAGTGGTGGAGCTCGGAGTTCGCTGCCTGCCAGCAGGTTTTGTAACCGTTGCTTGCTGTGCCGTGTGTTGAAACTAGGAGAGGGAGGGAGTGGTTCTGTTTGTAATTCACTGGCACAACGCTTTCCCTGGACAGGGGTTAGATTCCGTGGGTTTTGTCTTTGTTCTCCTGGAGATCATACCTGCCTGATTTGGGCAGCAGCGGGGGGTGTGTCGGCCTTTCACAGTGATATAAGAGAAAAAAATAGTGTTGTACTGGTGGGTTAACTTGCACCTTCCTCCAACTGTTTCAAATTGATTGACTCTGCTGTTATGTTAAGTTCAGCAGTACACTTTCAATCTCTTTGTTTATTTTTGTAACAGAGCGTTTCTTTTTCCAGAAGCCCAGCATGCTTGTTTTCTTTTTTGCTGTCAGGATTAACAATGGCAGAGGAGCAGAAAAAGGCACTTGAGACTATTCTGCAGTAGAAACAATTTCTACAGGCTCTCCCCCAAACTGTACTGCTGAGCACATGTGGGCATTGAGGCCTTGGGCCCTCGTCAAATATGGGGCATTGACAGAAAATCAGTAGTTGCTGCTGCCCAGAGGTTCAACAGACGCTTTTCATCTGGGAGCTAGTTCTAATCAAGAGTGTTCTAGCAAGGCTGCTGAAACCAAAATGTGACTTTGTCCTAGGACTGTTTGCTAAATGAGTTTTGAATGTTAGTTCTTGTTTTTAATGAGTGCCAGCAAGCAGTCACCCGTGACCAGTTGTGTAAAGCTGTTTTCAAGTGCTATATTAAATGGACTGTATCTTTTATAAGAAGGTGACCTACAAAGGAAAAACACTAAACTCCAGGAACCTCCAAGTGCTTGACATTTTGACCAACAGGCCTAAAGGGTTTTTGGCACTGTGCTAATGAAAGACTTTTTTTGGTCCAGTGACAGCAAACGCAACTTTGCACACCCTGCTTAGAGGGTGGATGTAGTCAGCCTTTTGGAAGCTGTGGTGTGGCTGTGCTTGTCAGGGAGAATGTGAATTCTAAAGGACAAAGCTGTTATTTTAAAATAACTTGGTATGTGCAGAAGTTAGGGGAAGTCAGGGAAAGTTTTATGGTGCTGTTCCCTTCCAGTTAATTTCTTACAGCCCAAAGAATATAAGTTGACGAACTTCTGAAAAATGTGCAACAGGGTTTTTTAGGAGAAATAGCATGGTAGCACTTACTGCTGCTTCCCCCTTACGAAAGGCTGGTTGATAAAAGGTCAGTTGACAGAATGGGCACAGAGGAGTTGCTGCTGAATAAAAGCAATGTGGCCAGCTGAAAAGGATGTCACAGAACTGTGATTAGAAAAATAACATTTTTATATTATAGCCTTGAACGTATCTTGGCCATTATGCTGAATGCTCTCGAGTTACTGAATCTGGCACGCTGCCCCATTTGAATTAAAATGACTTGAATGTCATGTTAAGCACTATTAATCATTCATCTGATGAGATCAAGATAAACAAGAGCGAAAACTCAGAGTCATGTCTAGACTTTGTGACTTCGGTTTAATGTGGGGGTAACAGTGATATCGTAAATGCAGCAACATATGTTTTGTAACTTGAGTTTTAAGAAGAAAATAGTGTATAAGTACCGTGTCATATAATATGCCGTGACTCAGTGTTAATCAAGACATTTGTTTTTTTCTGAGCTCTCTTGCCTGTGTTCCTACCAAGGCACAGAGTTTTGTCAGGGCACTGATCAAGAAGAGAGTGGGGGAGTGTCTGTCAGCAGCGGAAGGAAGCAAGAATATCAGAACAGGCTCAGACTGCATCATGCTTTGAAAATTCCTGTGATGGTAGGTTTAGGGCACTGGTGACATCTTGGTGGCATCACAGAATCACAGACAGTTGAACTTTGAGACCTGGGAGTTCATTAACTCCGGAGCTTAATGCTATATATGTGCATGGTCAGTTAGGCTCCTGGGTAACTGAGTAATGGCTCTGTCTGTAAAGAAACCGATGCAGAAGACTTGTGCCCTTCCTGGGGTTTAGGAGAGTTTTATTGCAGTTACTAGTTGTCCTGGTTTCGACTGGGATAGCTAATTTTCTTTCCTGCTAGCTGGTACAATTCTGTGGTTTGGATTTAGGACGAGAATAGCATTGATAACACCCTGATGTTTTAGTTGTTGCTAAGCAGTGCTTACACTGAGTCAAGGACTCTTCAGTGTCTCCTGCTCTGCCAGTGAGGAGAGAGGCACCAAAAGCTGGGAGGGAGCGTGGCCAGGACAGCTGGCCCGAGCTGGCCAAAGGGATATTCCACACCATGGAACACCGAGCCCAGTACATGAACTGGGGGGAGCTGGCTGGGAGCTGCTGGTCTCTGCTGGGGGACGGGATGGGCATTGGTCAGATGGCAGGAAGGGAGAAGGTGACCACTTTTAGAGTAAAACGTGGCTCCCTTCAGGTTTCATGTATGTTTTAGTTTGCACACTGAAATGAACAGCCTTGGTGACACTTTCTGAAGTGATGACCTAGAACTGGTTTGTCACCTGTGCAAGCAGCAGTCATGTGCAAACTGTGAAACTTTCTACAAATCTTTAAACTGACACCAAGAAACTCAAGAAAACACGCTTTGACTGCTTGAAGTCCATTGAACATAACTTAGTGAAAAGTGGGAAAAATGTTTCTGGAATCCTTTTCTGCAGTTATGACTTGACTTCTGACAGGCTTTTCCATCGTAAGGACATTATTAAACAGTGTGTCTGTTAACAGATTTGAGAGTGATAGTATAGAAACTGTTAGTCTGTGTGAGAAGGATAAGCTGTTGTAGTAGGAAGAGAAGTATGTTACATTTACTAGAGCAGGTTTTACTGCACTTTCCTCTGTAACAGGATCTTTGGCTATGTGATCTGACATTTTTGGACTGCATTCAGACAAGAAATTCTTGTACTAAATGTAAACTTTTTTTTTACCTTTTGTGCCGTTGCTATAAAAGTGAGATTTTACTGTTAAACTTATTTAATGATCGGCACTGTGCAATTGAGCTCTTGGGTTTCTTGCTCTTTGTTTGCTCTGGTGCTCTAAGTCTTGGGTTTGGCATTAAACCTTTTTGATCCCTACCAAAACATGCTCTGAAATTCTTGTTCAGATGATGATCTGTGCCTGGAAGTGTGCTGCCTCGTTCTCTGTACAAAGTGATATAATGAAGTCTGATTTCTACCTTTTTCTTTTGCATTCTTGTCTGTCACTGTGATCACAAAAGAAACCGTAACACTTGACAAAGTGAAGTGAATATGGATAAACCAGTAAAGCTGGTTCCTCTGGCTATTTTCACTTGTCCTTCAGGGTTTTTTTATTCTCTGGTACCGTTACTCAACTCAGATTGTGTTTTTAGGTCTGTTGGATAATTTTCATCTCATTAGGTACCTGTTCTGGTTTTTGGTAGCTTTAACACTTTGTGAATTTGCAAAGGGAGTAGGATTAAAATTGAAACGATTGCTTGGCATTTCCATAGAGTTAAGTGTCCAGACCTTTTAGAGTGTAAGTATCCAGAAGCCACGATTTTTGATTAATGTGAAAGACTGATTGTATGCATTGCTGCATATGTGCAGCAGAAGAGTGACAGCTGCTGATTGTAGCAAGTTTGCTTGTTACAAACGAGGGGATTTACTTAAAGAGACTCTAAAATGCTCTGAAGACTTCACAGAATTATTTAGTCAAATCTGAGATGCTTTAAAAGAAGTTGAGTAAATTAGATGATGTAAAAGAACATCTGAAACATCAGCAGAGTGAAAATCCCTTTGGCCTATGATCCAGAAACTACAAAGGCAAAAGTTATTCTTGAGGCACTTAATTCAGGATATACCATAGCTCATTAAAAGTGGGAGTATCAGAGTTTTCTTCTGGGCTCCTGTTTCTTGCATGGTCTTAGGCAAGTGGTATTATTTACCTAATCTGTTTCTCATTTTCAGATGTGTTTCTGTGGGCAGGACTTAGAAATAGTTGAAAACGGGTCCTAAAAGAATGCGCTTGCTTACGTTGTTGTGGTCTAGAATTACTCTTGAATTTGTGATACAACCAGCTGAAGAGGAGAAAATACGTGAGTCCTAAGATAGGAAGGAACTCGTCACAGTGGAAATGTTAGAGTGTGCCTTCTGAGCAGAGGCGTGGTAATCTTTCAGGCACTGCCTGAAGAACTGAAGGTCAATAGACTCCTTCAGATTTCCAAGTGAAAACTGGTGTTGCTGTTGCCCTCCACTGTAGATTTGTGGCTTTCAGCAAGCACAGTTTACTGTTCTTCCCAACGAGACGTTACAGGAGGGAGTCGAGGGAGGATGGATGTTCCAGAACAGGCCTCATTTTGCCTCCTTAGCAAGAAAAGGACTAAGAAGCTGAGCTTTAGGTTTTTTTTCCCTTGAATGCTAATTTTGCAGTTTAATGGCAGGAAGGAGATAGTAAAATCAATTCCATTTTTTGGCAGTAATCTGGACTGTGTATATGATATGAATTCCTTTTATCACCGAAAGAAGCTCAGTAATGATTTGTTTGTAGGCACATGGCCAAAAGGCAAAGATTTTGGACTAGTTCAGAAATAGCCGTGCTCTTCAAGCTTTACTGTCTGTTCAAATTTAAGCCTTCCCATCATTCTAGAAACGGGAGTATGTGCAGAGGGGGAAATGAACATTTTTTGGCTTTGAGTCACTGGGCAGACTGCAATGAATACAGGCTTTGATTCCGTCAGGGACCTTTTTTCCTTCAGTCCAGCCGGTTGTGTAAATTGAGGATTACTGACTTGTTCACCCCATTTGAGCTGGTTATTGTGTGCTGCTGGGAGAGGGAATTCTAGAGTAGCTAAAAGACATAGCAGTGCTTCTTCTGTCAAATGCACTGGAACTTAAAAGCCAGCCTTGCTTTTCCATAAGGCATGCTCTTGGAAGCCAAAGGTTTCTTTGGTTTCTCAGTTGTGCAGACTATCATGAGCATCTCACCCAGACCTCCGTGGCAGGGCACTTAGACTAGTTGCTCTTTAAAGCTGCCTTCTAACCCAAACCATTCTATGTTTCTATGACCTTGAATTAATTATTTATGATATTGAAAACTGAGAATCCTAGAGAGCTCCATTAGTAGAAAAAGCCAGTAAAATTGACAATGTGGGGAAATAATGGCAGTGAATGTTGTTGAGTCAGAATGAAACCTAATTTTTTTAAAAATCCCATGCCTAAGAGGAATTGTGCCTACTTTAGAAGGATATTAATCCTGTTTGCATCTTGCTGTTGCCTGGTGCCTTTGTGAATAGAACTGGTGGGATAACCTAGGCAGAGTGAGTGTATTTAATACTGTCTTATTCTGCTGGAGAATCTGCTTAGAGCTGGTCAATATATCAATCATTGCTGTAAAATATGAGATATTGTTCAGAGGGGTTGTTCACTGGAATGGTAAATGAAGGCGAGTAGACAGTACAAGGGCCATGGGTTATCTACAAAGATTTGCTTAGGCAATCAACTTTTCCTGGTGTGGACAAATGAGAGGTCAAATGTAAACCTTGAAGGATGTATACTGTGTATTACATACCAGAAATTGCATTCTGGATAAGCAAAATTGGGCCAAGAACTGGCATGGGACCTTTTGGAAAGATGAAGCTTCAGTGACTACTGCAAGATTTAAGTATGAAACAGGTATGAACATGTCATTTCTCTAGCAAAACTCCCAAAAATACTGCACTCTGGATAGCTCAATGTCGTCTGGAAGGAGTCTCCTTTTATTTATTCTAAAATGAAAATTTAAAGCAGCTTATTGAGTTAACTCAACAGAAACAGTTGATAAGGCTTGACACTAAGGAGAGAGCTGTAATGGGGGACAAATGCACAGCCAGCTCCCATCCCTGGCTTGAAAGTTCAGGGCATTAATCTGAACATTACTGATAATAATTTGTAGATAAAGTGAGGTTCTATACTATATTCTCAGTCACTTTGGATGGTATTCCTGGTACTTCATCTTGATTTTAAAGTTGTTAACCTTGATACGGGAGTAGGAGGGGGAGAAGTGTTCTGGGAAATCTGGAGGAGGCCAGCTTCCCTCTATGCCGACACTGGAGCTTTCTTGGCTTGGTCATGGGGTGCGTGGCAGCTCTCTGCATTAAGTCTGAAGGGTGCAAAAAGCTCCTTCTCTCTTTGCTAGCTTCCTCCAATTTGTTTACCTTGGAAGCTGAAGTGTTGAATGGAGTCTCTGATGGGCCACGAGCATTGCGGGAAGCGAACAGGAATGTGGAACTTCCATGGCCCCCTGCTTTTCTCCTCCATGGGAAGCTACAGTGTATCCTAGTATGCAGATGATGGGATAAGTCACGATAGAGCAGAAAACCACCAAACTGTTCCTGTGAAGTTATTAATGATGTGTACCAGCCTGATATCCCAGCTCAGCAGATTATTTTAGTTTTCCTTTCCGTAATTCTCTTGGTACACCCTGAGGATAGGGATGTTTCTCTTTATTTGAACTTTGCTTAAAACTCTGATCTCTGTTACTGCTTTTCTTTGATAACTTCCCTTTGTGTAACTGGCAGAAGTTTCATAGTAGTTTCTGAAATATCTTGAAAAATCAAACGAATGAGTAAATTCCAGTACTGGATTACAAGCTGAACAGAAGTGTCAGTTAAACAGAATAGATTCTCAGATTTGGGCTGCAAATTGAGGTGAAACATTTCTAACAAGGTAAAGGGATTCCTCTCCTTGACCTACCTTTTATTACCCTGAAATGCCAGATACATTATAGAGGCATTAACACCGGCACAGTGACATTGAAACATAAAATAGGCAGTAATCCTTCCCTAGAGGTGGGTAGGCTGCAAGCCTCAGACTCCATATCTGGGATTTAATGAAGCGTGACTTAGAGGAGCACTGCTGGCTTCCAAACCTGCTGGAAACATATGCAGAATGGATTAGACATGTGAGTTGTTCTCAGATACCTAAGAATGTAATCATTTTTTTGCTTGTTCTTCTGAATTCTTTTCTCAGTGCCGTACAAGGAGAGAGCCTTCTTTATTTGCCAAGACCTCAAATCACAGTTTTGTATGGAAAACAACATCACCTTTCTCTGTTCATGTTTCTACAAAGCATTTTCTCTGTTTTTTTTTTCCCCTCCAGTGTTCTGAGGATAATAACCACAATGATGAGCCACCTCAAGAAGATGAAGGTTTTATGGGTATGTCACCTCTTCTACAAGCCCACCATGCTATGGAGAGAATGGAAGAATTTGTGTGTAAGGTAAGGGCACGTGGAAACTGCTGAAGTTATTTCCTTTCCTTAGGAAGCTCCAGTGGGCAGCAGACTGTACTTGGAACAACTGCACTGCTAATGTGAGGGAGAGGAGGTTCTCACTGTCCCCAAGTGGGCATCTCGTGTTCTAACTAGCAATACTGCACTTCCTCAGCATCTGTCTGTCATAAAGATTAAATTGTGGAGTGTGCAACAATAGGGATTTACAACTGAGACTCCAAAGCTGATCATGTGACTCAGGTGTGTCCCTTGAGAAACACCTGGGAGTGCAAAGCAGAACAAAAGCCTTCTGGTTCGAGGCACTTTGATTTACAAGGTCATTTGTCCAGATTTCTTCAGATTTGCAAATATTTTGCTTTTCCAGCACCATTTGCATCTATTGTAGAATAAGCTTTGTCCCTGACTTGAAAACAATGCTGTATTGAAACCATACGTAAGGAAATCCATTGTAGATTTTGTAATTGTTGACCTTGGCTCAATTTTTGCTACTTTTTAGAGCCACTGGGCTGTGTCAGTCTCTGGCCCTCCTTTCTTGCTGAAAGGAATGCTGCCCCTTTATACACTGGTTCCTGCTGGTTTATGAACTATTTTTGATGTTTTTACAGAGGGACCCTAGTTACTTGGTGGTCTTTTGTGTATGGGTCATTTCGGTTTTTTTGGTTTTGTTGG
Source organism: Callaeas wilsoni (assembly GCA_013398955.1). NCBI lineage: Eukaryota > Metazoa > Chordata > Aves > Passeriformes > Callaeidae > Callaeas > Callaeas wilsoni. Next base: position 86,053 of record VWPU01015779.1, on the reverse strand, counting down.
GTTTTTTTTTTACTATACATCTTTGCCTCTATTAAAATGTTTTGTAGGGTGGATTGTGTAAAATGAATTCCCTCCTTCTGTTTCTACCTCAATTCACATTTTTTTGTTCATGGACTAAACCAGTTATTTTCTTTTTTAATGTATTTAAGAACCCAAACTTCAACTGGGCTGGTTATCCTGAATGGCTTTGTTTTGCTTCCATGCGCGAGTGTGGAGAATTGATTTAAAAACTCTGGGCTCTTGTTGAAACTGAAATAAGAATGTAGCTTTTTAAACTTAGTGTTTCAGGAACCTTCAGCCTTGCTCCTGTAACTCTAGCCAGCCGGCAAATCCAAGGAACCCCGCAGAAGCACCCCCGGTACATAAAGCAGTTCCCTGCTCCCCCTGCCCTTGGTGGTGCTGCCAGACTGAAGCCTCCATGTGTCTTGTGTTACTGAAGCAGTGCTGGGAACATCTGTGCACACTTATTTCCTGTGGAGCCAGCTGCAAGAATAGCTCTGTGCACAAACCCCCTCTCTCCCTTTAAAGAAGAAATCCCATGGAACTGAGAGTCACGAGTCTGTTGGCTTAACTGCTCTGTCACCATTTGTTTTGTGAGCTTGGGAGCATTTTTTGCCCAGCCTGAATAAGGGGTTGGACTCTTCTTGCTGGGCTCTCGCCCTTTCGTGTTTTCTGGCCCCTATTAATGCTGATGGGTAGCCTCTCTTGCTAGCCTGCCCCAAATGCTAGCAGATCTATAGTCAGGTTGGCCTGTGGTGGAGGAATAAGCTTATTTATTTACTGGAGAGAACTAGGTGTAGGCTTCTTCAGTTAAATGGAGAAGAATACCTGTAAGCTAACAGAACGTGGAAGTGAATTAAATGTTTTCCCTTCATCAGCAGTAAAAGTGCCCAATAGCCTTCCTGTCCAATGAAATGCTGAAGTATTTTCCTTCTTTGATGGTGCAGTTCATAATGGTACAGTTTTAAACAGGGAACAGTGGCTTCAGCATGATATTTCAAGTGTAAAACCTTTTCCCCAGAGATGTCCCATCAACTCTCTTCTGTTTACTGTACTCATAGGTTAACTCCAGCACTTTCACTAATAGAGGTTTTCTGACTATTTCCATCCACTGATGGAACTCCATTTCCTGCATTTCACTGAAATCTTTTAACCCCTAGGTATGGGAGGGCCGATGGAGAGTCATTCCCCACGATGTTCTGCCTGACTGGCTGAAGGACAATGACTACCTGCTGCATGGACACAGACCACCCATGCCTTCCTTCCGGGCTTGTTTCAAGAGCATCTTCAGAATACACACAGAGACTGGCAACATCTGGACACATCTCCTTGGTATTCTCAGCTTGCTCATCCAAAATCCCAAATCTCATCCAGTGGTTTCATTGCTCTCAAAGAAAAGGGAGCAAGATGGAAAGGGCTGTGGGATTGTCAGCATTATCATTTCACTAGTGACCTGTTAAATTAGCAGCTTGGTATGCCTCTCCTCATTTTATCCCATCAGAGCTGGATGGGACTTGCTTAATTATGGCATACGATACAAACAAATGCATTAAACATTTCCTAATCGTTAATAAATTGCTGTTAGATCCTTCTTTTCCCAAGTGTGTAGGTGTTAATTGGGATTGCACTTCTTGCCACAGGAACACACTTAAGTTGCAGCTTCTCTGAGTGCTTTCAACTTGTGAGAGCCTTGAAGGGAAGTGGTGATGCGTGTAGAAAGAAAAGCTTTCAGTGTGCATGAACTTGAGACCTCTCTGCCTTGCTGTTTTTCAGGATGTGTGTTCTTCCTTTGTCTGGGAATCTTCTACATGTTCCGGCCAAACATGTCCTTCGTAGCACCTGTGCAGGAGAAAGTGGTCGTTGGGTTGTTCTTCTTGGGAGCCATCCTCTGCCTCTCCTTCTCATGGCTCTTCCACACAGTTTATTGCCACTCAGAAGGTGTTTCCCGGCTCTTCTCCAAGTAAGTGCCTAGAGAACAGGGTAGGCCAAATAGGAAACAGGTGGGAAAACAGGGCTGGGATTTGTGCCTGGAGCCCCAGTGTGGGAGTTGTTCATTTCATGACTGCATGTACTTTGGAACAGAGTTGAGCAGAGATTTAATGCAGCTTCTTCTAATTATAGTTTGTTTCAGCATGAGTTTTTGTGCTGTCATTTGAGTCTTAAAACTCCATCATTTTCTGCTGTTTGGCAGGCATGTGTTTGCATCTTGCTGCTGTAAGTAATATGCTTTGAGCTTAGTTGCAGGACTTTGAATTTTTAGTGCAACCGTTATTTCTTGTCATTTCAGCTGTTGTGACTAACTTTGAACCTTAAACTTATATAAGACAGTTCCACAGTGTGTTTCAAGATGTCTTGGTCTTTTGGTTTTACTGCGCGTTCTTTTTTGGCTGGCTGCTGAATATCTCCTATTTCCTACGACTGTGCAACCTAGGATTCTGTAATCTGCAAGACCACCTCTAATGTAGGCCAGCAATTAAAATCCCCTACTGAAAAATTAACTCCATCAATTTTTGCAGGAGTATTTTGTCAGGGTGTGGTAAAAAGCAGTGGCTGTGGATTTCCTTTTTTACACAAGTGTACTAAAAAACAGCAACATTATTCCACTGTGGTCACTGAAGCTGATGCTCAACTAACTCACACTTGTCAGATAGTGAAGTGTTTGCCTTGGCTTTGTTGTCAGAACACAATGTGTGCCCTGTCTTTAGAGGGCTCTTGCCCTGCTTTTTTCCTCATCTGTAACTAAATGTGAGTTTTTCTCAGAAAGCTTTGGTCTAAAGGCTGCTGAAGGTATTGCTGATGAGTGTCTCAAGAAAGGCCTTCCTGGCTGTCTGTCAAGGTAATCCATTACTGTAGGTGGAAGAGTTGCTATCAGGACCTAAGCTGCAATAGTGAGGGTGATTTAGTTGCAGTGAGAAGCAGACAGTTGGTCTACTAAAGAAGAGTGCACGGGTGTGAAGACTTCCAAAGGTTTGCACTTCTTACGACACTGGTTTTTGTTTTCTTCTAGGCTGGATTATTCTGGCATTGCACTTCTCATAATGGGCAGCTTTGTACCATGGCTGTACTACTCCTTCTACTGCAACCCTCAGCCTTGCTTCATCTACTTGATTGTGATTTGTGTCCTGGGCATTGCAGCCATAATTGTCTCACAATGGGACATGTTTGCCACCCCTGAGTACCGGGGTGTAAGGGCAGGTAAGACCTGAAGTTAATTGTTTTGCTTCTTGACTGCCTTTCCTGCTTTCTCCTTGCCACTTGGAAAAACCACCTTGGAAGACTTAAGAGAGCTTAATTTTATAGAGACCTAACATTCTTGGGATTGGGAGCTTGATGGGTTTTCTTCCAGCATTTATTGTACCCAGCTGGATGCACAGATAAGGGCTGGTGCAAGTCCTGGAAGTGCATTCCTGAAATGGACAGTAACACGTGCAGTAGGAAAGGTGGTGCAAAGAATTTCTAGCTGCATCTAGCAACTTTGCTCTCTCCGAAAATGACTGACTGCTTGGTGTGTGTATGTGTAATTGTAGTGCTTGTGCTTTTTTTGTAACACTGGACTCAGACACTAGCAAATCATTGAATGATTGAATTAATCTGAATGATTTGCCTGGATAAAACACATAGTTAAGATAAAGACTTTTTCTCCTCTCATCATCAAAAGAACAAAACCAGATTTGGTTTCACATTTTGAGGTAGGAAGAAAGAGAGTTTTAAGGGGCAGCTATAGAATGTGCACACAGCTGGGTTGAATAGTAATATTTCTTGTTTCTTAAACTACACATGCTGTCTACAGTAAATCTTGATTTCCTGGACAAGTTATGGGTACCTTCAGGGCGTTCAGCTTTCCAAACTTAAAATCTCTGTATGGGACACGAATATTCCCCCCATGCCCACTGTTTTTACAAGTTTTCTGTCCTTGCTGCTACAAGCTAAACAAATAAACAGTGTTCTCTTATATGGCAGATCAGATGAGCACAGATGCCGCTTTTCTGTTTCCTAGGACTACTTGTGCAGAATACGATAAACAGTCTCTTTGTTGTGTCTCCTTGTCTTGCTCTTGAGCGGTTGTGGTGAAGTGAGGCACGGTCTGTGTGGTCCCAGTTCCCTCTACAGGCCAAGAGCAGGAACTGGCCTCACATACGCTGGAGCTGGCAGGCACAATCGGTAAATGAAATATTCCAGCTATCTGCTGGAACGTACAACCGAATAGCTTCTGGTATATGAAGGAAGTTTGTGCATTCTTCAGCTTCCTTTCCAATAAATCTCTTCTGGGGACCTCCAGCTTCGAGAGCTGTCGCCTCTCTGCTGCTTTGGCAAATACTGACTTTTCCTTCTGTAGCTTTTGTGTTTTCATTGTCTCCCTTTACCTCCACTGCGTCCAAACCTGACTCTCCCGCATTTTCTTTACCTCCCAGGAGTATTTCTAGGTCTGGGTCTTAGTGGGGTAATTCCCACCCTGCACTTTGTCATCTCTGAGGGGCTCCTGAAAGCAGCCACAATGGGGCAGATAGGCTGGCTGGCACTCATGGCATGCCTGTACATCACTGGTGCTGCACTATATGCTGCCCGCATCCCGGAGAGATTCTTCCCTGGCAAGTGTGACATCTGGGTGAGTCCACAGAGTGACTGGATGAGGAGACCAATTTGAAAGCTGGTTCCCCTCGAGGCTGAAGGATGTTGTGTCAATGTTTTCTCATTGCAAGTATCAAACTGCTGCACCAGAAGCAATAGGTCTTCAAGGGCCAAACGACTCTGGGCTCTCTGAGCCTGGCTTAGCTGGTGCCTCTCTTCTCAAGTTGTCACGACCTGGCTGGTCTGAGGTAACTGCTGGTGTGCAGCTTCACCTCAGCACATTTCTGGATGGCTTTAACAGATGGGCAAGGAACTCTGTGAACATTTTTTTGTGTGTGTGTGTTGAGGATCCTACAAAGACATCTTTACCTTGCTTCTGTGCAGAACAGGACACGGTTATTTCACTGATGTTCAGTGTGTTCTCTGGGATCTTCCCCATGTCTGGCTCCTCATCTTGTATAGCCAATGAAAGTGCTGGACAGAGATGGTAGGCTCTGGGGGGATTTCTGGCCCAGAAGAAGGGAAAGTGAGGTGAGAAGGTGGGTGGGTGAGGGAAACTTCATATAAGGGAAAGAATCATGAAGACTGGAGGAGAAATACCTGAGGAAGATGTAGGGAAAGGAGTTGGGTGGAGCAAGAGTAGTGATGAGGGGAAGTGGACCTTTGGAAGGCCACTGTACTTGCACTTAGGATAGTTTAAAACCCCTAAAGAAGACTAGAAGTGAGAATGAGACCTGGGTTGTTGGAGCAGCTTTTGCACAGCACCAGTTTGCTTGGTTTGTTTAAGTGGCCAAGCAGAACATTGTTCCTATAATGAGCTGAGCTCCAAAAGCACTGGTGTACCACCAACTCTTTCCCAAGCTTCCCATGAAGCCTGCAAATACACATTTGTAGGAATGTTTCAGGAGCATTATCCATATTGGTATGGCTTCCCTCAGACAAGGGCATGCTTTGTCGTGTAGCTCCCTCACAGTTTTCATTCTGCTCTACTCCAGTCGGTGACATCCTGGGCATTCATTCAGAACATCCAGTTGTTTCTAGGTTTTAATATAATACCACGTTTTTCTGTTCTGTTTCTTGGTGGTAGAGAAATAAAATATCAGCATGCAGAATCCACTTGGTAAAACTTACTCCTGTGACCAGAGCAGAGTTTGTACCTGTTACTGTATGAGAGGACCCTTTTTGTCCATAAACCACCAGTGTGTCTTGTGGAGGAACTAACTTTAAAAGTGTCCTGCTTAAGCCTTTTGCCTGAGGTTCTGAAATCCTCCTTGTCCCTTTGCAAAGATGAGTTGTGGCAGTTCTGTAGCACATTTTTTGGTTGGCCAGCCGGTTCAGATGACTCTGAACGGAAGGGGGGGGATGTGCGTGTGCGTGGAGAATTTGATTATTTTGCTAAAGATGCTGGAGGGGTGGGCTGTAACACACAGCTTGGAGAGCTCTGCAGCTGGGGGCGAGGCACTGCTCTGTGTTACTGTGTACTTCAGCTGAATGTGGGGCTTTGGGGGCAGGGCAGCCCCGCAGCCCCGGCTGAACAGAGGCGTTTCCTCCCCGCAGTTCCACTCCCACCAGCTGTTCCACGTCTTTGTCGTGGCTGGCGCTTTCGTGCACTTCCACGGAGTCTCCAACCTGCAGGAGTTCCGCTTCACGGTCGGAGGGGGCTGCACAGAGGAGGATGGGGTGCAGTAGGAGCGGCCTTCAGCCCGAGATCATAACCAAAAGAGAGCTGCCGGCGCGGGCGAAGCATCCAGGCTTAGCAAAAGGAATACCTAAGAAGAATCCAAGTTTCAGCTGATGAGGCGTGGAGCTTCATGGGGATTCTGACTAACCAAGATAAATTCTATACCTCAAGCAATGGAATAAATCAATTTGAAGACCAGGAAATTCTGAAAACCTAATTTATTCTTGGGATCTACAGATTGAGCTACAGAGGACCCTTTCCAAATCGGCTTCTGTTCAATGCCATATTTATTTGTAGAATTGGGGAGGGATAGCTTAGCAGTTTCCTTTTTTTTAAAAAAAGAAAAAAAAAAGTCAAGGTTAAATTTATATCCTCTTGGAGGGTTTGGGCGTTGATTTTAGATGCTCTTTTGGGAGAAAAACAAATTGTAAATAAGATTTCTAACTTTCTGTTTAAATAAAATTTATATAAATGTTTTAAACAATGGGTGGGGGGAAAAGGGTTTTTGTAAAGAATGCAACATGCAAGTACCACACACTGTTTCAATTTTGCACAAAATAAACGATTGCAGGAGGACCAGGTAAAATTCCCAGGAGTGAAGCACGTTGGCCCTGTAGATTTTCCTGGTGGCCAGCATGTCCTGGGCAATGTGAGGTCCTGGCCAGCACCTGGAGTAGGTTCAGGACACGTACACGAGGCTCGTGAAGGCCGCATTAGTCGTGGTGTCATCGGGGTCACGGTGTGAGCAAAAGGATTTGCCGCAGGAACCGGAAAGGTGCTCCCTGCCCGGGTGTGTGGGACAGCTGCCTTCCCAGCCTGCGTGGAGTGCCGTGGGTGGCTTGGGATAATGGATCCTTGCACTTGGTTGGTTTGGGTCCCATCCTAGCAACTGGAGCACGCTGGGATAACTGCACGTGAAATGGCAAACGGTCCCGCTCCGTCAGTGCCTGCCTCCACCCAGAGGGCCCCAGGGAGAGGACGGTTGCCATTTGCAAGCCTGCTTTGTTTGGTCTGAGGGATGATGGTGATAGACTTGGCAGAAGATTGGTGAGCATGTGAGGGGAAACAGAGGTGGGGTTAAGGTGGACTGGAAAGAGGAAGCTGCGTGCTCCAGGACCTGGAGTTCACAGGCACTGCAGACCTCAGGCACATTACCATCCTGTGTGTCAGGCTCCATATGCCAAGGCAGTTTGCAGGTTTTTCTTTTTAGGAGGAACAGGTAACTAACCAGCCCGGTGCAGTTCCTTTTTTTTTTTTTTTTTCCCCCCTCTGGTGTTGTTTTTTGTTTTGTTTTGTTTGGTTTGGTTTTGGTTTTTGGTTTTTTGGGGTTTTTTTTTTTGGGTCCTTAGGTCTGCTTTCCATCTATGCTTTAGCAATGGGACTGCTGGTATTTCTTAAGCCTAAACCTGAGAATTCAGATGGATAGCTGTGGAGCAGACACACCTCCTATATAAGGGGAGGCAAATACCCTTCTCCTGTGTAATTGATGTAGCTTGAGCTTTGGAGCCCAGTCAGAAGCCAGACTGAAGGAGAATCTTTGGAGTCGTAAGGTGAAACTTGAACATTTTGTTTGTTATGGCACAGGTATTGCTTGGAGGCTTTAGCTGGAAATTCAGAGCAATTACCTCTCTCACAGATGAGTTAAACAGCTCATACCATGCAGTGTTTCACAGGGAAGGAAGGTAAAGGGCGGCTGGTTGTTGTGTGGGGTGGGTTTTTTTTTTGTTGGGGTTTGGTTTGGTTTGTGTTTTTTTTTAAGATACTCCCTCAAGTTTCAGTTTTCATCCTTCAAGAGAAAGAGATGGATTGTAAAGATCTTCCCATACCTTGGATGTCACAGTGTGTTTTGGGGAGTTGCTTTGTCTAATGGAGTCAGGTAGAAGCAGAATGCCCTCCTAAAGCTGAGTGGGCATTAAGGCTTCGCCCCTCGAGTGGAGTAGAGCCTCTGAGAGCAAGGTCAGCTGCAGAAGGAGGTGCTGCAGCAGTCTGCAAGTTTAGAGGGATGTGTTCTTGGTAGGAACCCGAAGCTGGATGCCTGTAGGGCTGGAAGTAGCTTATCCCAGGTCTGTGGTATTTAAATGAAGGAAAGAGCAGTATTAGCTTGGATGTAAGGGCTGATAGCACTGGCGTCCCAGCCGAGGCTGGGGCGTTGCCCAGAGGAAGCGTAGCGGTGTCTGAGCAAAGTGTGGCACATATCAGAATCAGAGCTGGCTGGAAGGTGCTTTGGGATACCTCTGAACAGTACCAGCAGAAGCAGCAGTCTCCATCCTGGATCATCCCACGTTCACTCCTCGAAGGGTGATTGTATCCTGGTCCTACACAGCACAGAACTATTACAAAAACACAGTACTCCACCTGCTATTCTTAACCCAGTCAGTCTCTCCGTTCGAGAAGTTTGTGTGTTCCAATAAAAACAACCTAGCTGTGCACTTTTCTGTAGCTTTTGCTGAGAACTCTTCCCAGGTTGGCACCTGAATGCCTTACTCTCAGCAGTCAGAGGCTTGCTTGCTCTGTGTGCAGGTTATTGCCATAGAATAGTTAGGACCTACAGCTTCTTTCCTTCCCCATTAAATAGTGGCCTTGTTCAGTATATTTCTTTTTAACAATTGCTTACTGTTGGAAGCAATGAAGCACATTCTGGGGTTTTGATGGCTGGGGGGACTCTGGTGATGGTTCCATATAAGATGGGATCTTACTACTTGCTGTATTCTTAACTTCTGCTAATAAAAGAACCAAATGGATTATTGTCTGGTCTTTCTGTGCTGTGTGGGCAAGAGGGGACAAGCCTGCAAAGGACAAGAGCTGGGGGGAAAAGAGGGTCATTACTGGAGATTTTGGTGGTTGTGGGCAAAATTTCAGGTGAGTTGAGACAAAGAAAAGAAGTTCAGGAGGCTTGGACTTAAATTCGTGGTGTAGAGGAAATGCCTCCCATCCTGTGTCCATGTAAAGGGCTGATCATCTCCTCGTGGTGTGCAGGCTTAGGGGCTGGCACGAGTGGGGTTTGACTGGGGAGGGAGAGGGGCTGGTGGTGGCCAGAACAGCCTGTGCCCAGTGGGGCCTTCTGCTGTTCCCTGGCTGTCAGCAAACATCTGGGAACTGCCTGGGAAAGATGACACCTAATCCTCCTCTTGTGTTGGCTCACACCGGGTCTGCGTATCCACAGCTGAGCTGTGCTTTCTGTCAGTTCCTTCACTCAAGGTGAGTGTTCTGCAGTGACTTGTAAGAGAGACTGCTCCTGGTAATGACCTCGACAGCTTGATGGATGTCTCAGGATGGATTATTATTACCATTACTATTACTGTTATTATTATTTTAATGAAAAGCAAATTCAAGGAACGTGGGGAATGTTGTATCAGATTTGACACAAGTTGCACTAGAAGTAGTTGCCACATTTGAATATGAATTGAGTTTATTCTGTTTCCAGAAAGCAGAGTGATACTTAAAAGTTGTCTGGGCAGGATAAAATTGTGTGTCCCACCTCCTCTGTGTGTAGCTGTGTCCCTGCTCTGCCCTCTCCTGAGAATCACTGGCTTCATTCTTTGCCACGTATCCCGAGTATGGATTAAAGTGCTGCAATCAAGGCGAGTGTCTAAGGCCATTGCCTAACTTTCTTAAGGAGCTGGAAATAAATGAAGCATGATTAGGATGGAAGAGCTGACTGGTTTAGTTGAAGCTATTAAAGGCTTCCCTGCAAAACTGAGTTCTTTTTCCCTTTCTCTTTATTTTTTTTACCCCTGCCTCCTGTGTGGCATCAAAGCAACTTGTTTGAATCAAACCCTCCTGCTGCACAGTGCTGCTGTATCTGCCTGGAATGCCCGAGCTGAAATTCTCCAGGCTGATTTCCAAGAGCGCAGAGCACTAACGTAGTTCGAATGAAGTTGCTTAAAAAGATCGATCCTTGGAGAGGATGTGTGGTAATTCCTAGGTACATACTGCTCTTGAGGGAGGAATACCGGCCTTGAGTGCGTGGCAACATGGAGAATGTCACACCTGGTCATCTCCAGCTGTTTGAACAAAGAGCAGCGAAGGAAGAGTGCGGGGGGAGACGGCCCAACATCACCTGGGCAGCTGCTGTGAGAGCCTTGCAGCGTCAGCAGCTCCTTGTTCACCACTGGAAGGTTGGCTCCTTGGGCAGGCATGGCGGGGTGAGAGCCCAGCATGCCTGGGTGAGTGCATGGGCCTGGTTTGCCAGCTCGATCTTCCCATGGAGTCATGGAGTGGTTTGGGTTGGAAGGGACCTTAAAGATCACATGCTTCCAGCCCCCTCTGCCATGGACATGGACACCTTTCCAAGCAGACCAGGTTGCTCAGAGCCATGTCCAGCCTGGCCTTGAACACTTGCACGGATGGGGCAGCCACAGCTTCTCTGGGCATCCCGTGCCAGTGTCTCACCACCCACATAGTGGTGAAATTCCCTGGCGCTTCCAGAAGCTTCACCTTTGCCTTTCTCCAGTAAAATTCGTGTTTAAACTACAGAGGTGTTGGTGTTCCTGAGCTGGGAGATGCTTGCACTGGAGATCCACCATGATCTCGTTTAGCAGCAGCTTCATCTCTGTAGTGGCACCACTGAGCACAGAGACTCTTTACAGCATAAAAACTGAACTGGTCTAGTTGTAAATGAGATGGGGAAATCGTTGGCCTGGCTGGGTTCCCAGAGCAATGGTGTGTTTCCCTTAGGCAATGACACCCCCCTAGTTCCAGTGGCTGGCTTTGCTCTCACCTCTAACCGTGCCCAACCTGTGCCTATGCTTTGGGGGCTGTCGTGGCGCTGGCTGAAGCTGAGCTCCCCCAGTGCCAAGTGTTCTCCATGGCTGTGGCCAGGCTGCGGGGCTGGCACTGGCACACGGGAGCTGTGGGGTGGCATCTGCTGCTGGGACGGGCAGCCAGCCCTCCTGGGAGGGAGCAGCCGCTGCCACCACCTCCCTGCCGGCTGCTGGCCACGGCGGCCAGCCCGGGGCTCTGCCCTGGCTCTGGCCCAGCTCCCCCGTGCCGCTGCCTGCAGGGGCAGCCAGGCTGGGATTGCTGCCCTTGCCAGGGAGCCTGCTGCCAGCTTTGAAAGCGATATTCTGTCCCTCAGGGCCGGGCAGGAGGAGGCGACAGCAGGCTCCAGCCCCTGCTGCCAGGGACTAAAGAAAGTCGCTGCTGGCCGAGACGGACAAGCAAGAGCAGCCGGGGGCTTTGGCCGGTGTCGCTGCTGTGGGGGCTTCCCTGTCCCTTTCCCTGCTGCCTGGGAGAGGCTTCAGGAAGGCTGCCACTGTCCCCACAGCCTTTCCTCGAGGAGAGCTGAGGGAGCGGCCCTGCACATCCCTGTGCAACACAGGCTCTGCGCCCCGTGATGCTGCTGCTAAGGGCTGCGGCAGCCGCCGGGCCCCGGAGGAGCCAAACAGGCCTAAAGGCAGGGCTCAGCGCCCAGGCCTCCTCTGCTGCCAGGGCTCCCAAAATTTGAGGCGGCAGCAGCAAGCACAGCAGGAAGGGCCGATGAAATTTCCTGCGGGGATTTACAGCAGAAACATTCTTGGTGGCGTCCGAGTGGGGCCGTTCCAGAGCGCACCACGCACCGATGAGGAGCTGCGTGGCTGCGGCTGATGCCACGGGGGCAGAGACAGGGGTGTCTGCTGGCCGAGTGACAGGAGGTGTAAAGGACCCTGTCAAGGGCAGGCAAAGGTGGCATGGGGCTTCCTCAGTGCCCCGGGGGGACAGGAGCAACCATTCCCCTTCAGCGAGGGCCCAGCTGGTGATGGAATGTTTGAAACGCAGGCATTTGATGCTCCTTCTCTGCTTGCTTTTGAGAATTTGCTTAGCACAAAAGTATGTGCTGCATTAGGCTGCCCTCAGCTCCCCTCTCCTGCAAGCAGAGGCTTGTGAGAGCCCAGAGTTTCCGTGCTGACAGTGCCACTGGGCTTTCTCAGCAGAAAAAGCGTCCTGGAAAATACTCCGAGGAGACCGGGTTTGAGGTGTGTGTGAAACCAAGCAGACCCGTGGTACTGGTCCTTGGCTGTGGCAGAGATGGGCCACACACACCCCACACACCTCTTGACACACTTGGAGCGTGGGGCTCCTGGCCGTGGCCACTGCTGCGCCCAGCCTGGCATGTGCCAGTCTCTCGCCAACTCAGGCCAGCCTCCTTTTGTGCCTGATCCCAACTGCAAACTGCTGCTCTAAGTCCCGGGCTGATTTTCCCACTATTTTGTAGGATGAAGTCATCCCTGTGCGGCCACACCTGCAGGCGTAGCCGGCAGCCTGCTGTCCCAAGCCGTGAGTCAGGGGAGGGCACGTGTGTGTGACGCTGTGCCAGGTGTGTGCTTGGGGGAGATCCAGGGTTACCTCAGCCTGTAAGGAGTGTCACGGAGAGAATTCAGGCCTCTTCCCAGCTCCCTGTCTCCCTGCCTGCGAGGGAATTGGCTGCAGATTTCGGGCTTGTGAAGCCCGTGATCCGTGCAACAGGGAGATGTGGCTCTGATGGACACCTCTGTCTGCAGAGCACCATTTGGGAATTTCCTCCCATTGCATCTTCCCCCAACAGAACAAACCCCGATGCCTCTGGTTTGTGTGCTCACAGGAGCGGATGGGACCGGGCAGGAGGGACAGCTGGGATTTACGGAGCCGTCTCAGGACGGCAGCAGGACGCTGCTCAGCTGGAAGCGAGAGATGGCTCCTCTCACAGCTGCTCCGCTGCTGGTTGGATCCTCTGGCCTCAGCTTGCTGCTTGCTTTTGCTGACCTATTTTCATCTGCTGTGCCCAGCACATGGCTGAAGAAGTTGGAAGCTAAGGCAGCTGCTCTTCCTGGGGATTTTTCTCTTGCTGAAGGGCCATGAGTCACTATCTCTGTCAGAGCATGAAATGGAATTTGCTTAACCCCGCGTTCAAGCCCAGAAATGGGTAGGTTTGCTTATGGTCTGCTTTGCTGCAAAAAAAAAAATAAAAAAAGGAAGCTGTTCCCGGTGTGTGCTCAGGTTTTGAGTCAGGCAAACCTTTGCTCGTACTTCTCAGTTTAAGAAATAATCCAGTTCTCACCCCTGTCCCATTCCCTCCAGTTACCACCTGTGGACAAACTCACTGAGCCAACGAAGCCAGGTAGAAGTCACATCTTCCCTCTCTCAGTGCAGGTATCTTTACAGGACCGTGTTTATTGTGGATTAATGCACCTGAAACCAAGCATGGCTCATCCGCAGCTGAGCAATGTGTATTTCTATGTCCTGTTTAAGCTGAGTGGACGTGGGGCTGCTAATCCTTTCTGACAGGGAGGTCATCCTGGAGAGTGGTGCCCCAGGAGGGCAGACACCACGGGCAGGCACGTGGGGCTGGGGGAGCTGTGCCAGCCCGGGGCTGCCCTGAGCCAGTGGCTCCTCCATCTGCGAGCGGCTCCCGGCTCCTCGGCCTTGACAGCAGCCCCTTTTCCCTCCGTCCCGCCTTCATCTTCCTTGGCTGCTGCTGGCTCTGATAAGGTCACTGCCTCTGAAGCCTGGAACCTTCTCCATCTCCAGTTTTACTTGCAGCACTGCAGTGGTTCCTCTCCTCTTTGCTGTAACACTGCCTCCAGCAAGGCGAAACCCCCACAGCAGGAGCTCTAAGGTCCTGAAAGCTCCCCACCAGGACCTGGCTGGGACTGATACCGTCCCCTTAGTGTCAGGTGACGTGGGTGGCAAGAAGGACAGCATTCCCAGCACGCCTGGAGTGCATTTTTGGGTGCCTGCCATGCAGGGCAGGGACAGACCTGGTGTGAGGATCAAGCCCTTTCCCACCCCACTGCTCTTTGCAGCAGCTGCACAGGAGTCCAGCGTGGCAGCGGTGGCTGCGGGAGTGGGTGGCGTGGTGGCCCTGGAGAGGAGCCCAGAGCTGCCCACGGCAGGCACGAGGCAGGGCACGTGTGGGCAGTGCTGATCCTCAGGCAGCGAGCCAGGAGGGCCCCTGTCCTGAAGGAGGTGACATCTTGGTGTGACAAGGTGTGCAGGAGGCTCCCAAAGTGACCAGGGAAAGGTTCTGCCTTGCTGCTGCACTACCCCGCTGCCTTGGGGCCACCACAGCTGTGTCTGCAGTCCCTCCACCCACACCCTGTCCCCACGGGTTTCTGGGATTTGTGTAGGGCTGCAATGACCACCGAACATGCTGAAGCTATGGTTGTCTATGTAGAATATGCCATGTATTTGTTTTTAATGAGATGGTATGGAACAGTTCATACAAAAAAAAAAAAAAAAAAGAAAAATGGGTGCTCCCCACCCATTGTCTGTAAAGCTCTGTGAGAAATGGCCCATGCCCACCAGCTGGGAATGCCAGGCTCAGGGCAGGGAACAACCAAGGGCAGCTGCAACGAGCAGGGCAGTGCTGCTCCGAGGGGAAAAGTGCCTGCTTCTTAGCTGCTCCTGCAATGAAGACAGCAGGTAAGTCTCTTTTGGTGGGTCATAGAAAACCCCTTTCCAGAGGTAAGTCCACATCTAGACAAGAACCTGGATGCTGCTCTAGCAGTGTTAGGAGAGGTCTCCTTGGCAGAGCTGGCGAGGCTGCAGCCCTCCACTCCAGCTGTGCTGCTTCCCCCTGTCCAGCTGCAGGTCAGGCTGGTGCAGTTCAGCTTTGGAGCCCGGGGTCCCGGCTGAGGACCACCCCCAAGACCAGGAGATGCTGCTTGCAGACCCGGCTGCTCAAAATCCCGGTGGCTCGCCCTGAGGGACAGGCAGATGGTGTCCCCCGCCCCTCCGAGCCCTCGGCCGCCTGTAGCCCAGGTGGCTCCGCGGGAGGCAGGCTGACGGTGGCATGTTGGCCGTGCCGATGACCGCAGCATTCCCGGCTGTGAGCGGTGTCCGGGAGGAGCCGCTCAGCAGCTGCCCCTGCTGCTTCTCGCATCTCCTCCTGCCACAGGCTTCCGAGGATGCAGCAGCTTCCACCGCGCTGGACCTTGTAGTGAAGGACACCCGGGCAGCCGCAGAGGGTGTCCCAGAAGGACCGGCATCCTCATCTCCGCCCGACCCCGCTCGGTCCTGCCGGGTCCCCGCCGCGTAAGGCGCGTCGCAGGCAGCGTCACCGCAGGAGCAGCACCAGGGGCAGGAGGAGCAGCGGCGGGGACACGGAGACGCCAGCAGTGCCACCGCAGTCCTGGGCATTTTCCTGGGAGATGGGAGACACGGTGTCAGCCTGCTTACTGCCAAACCCACGTTTGGAAGAGAGAGCAATGCCTGTGGCCGAAAGATCACCAGGAGCCGAGGAAGGGACTGGTTTGATTCCTGTTGGCCACAGCAGCCCACCGGGAGCTAGGAACCCACCTGCCTCCTCGGCTCCTAGCAGGGGAGATGTGTGTTTGCTCCTGACCCCGTGGTATCCGAGCTCAAGCCCTTCCCAGGTGGCAGTGTGACAGTCCTCCTGCTAGGAGTCCCCTTGGGGACTCACGGCCGTGTCTGGGTCCCGCCAGCAGGATGGGCACATGAGACACCCCATGCAAGGGCGCAAGAGGAGACATTTGTGCATTTTGGGTGCAGGCACGCCTGCTGTGCCATCCAGCCGCGTGCTCTCCCTCCCTGCCTCCCCGCCGGCCCGGGATACCTCAGGGTGGAACGCGTGGCACGAGTCCGGCCGCCGGCGCAGCTTCTGGGAGCGCATCCGCTCACACTTCACTGAAGCGTTATGTGCGAGGCTGTTAAGGACTCTGGCGGTGCCGGCAGGGGAAGGGGAGCAGCGCCACGCAGACCCACGGGGTCCCCGTGCAAGTTCGTCTGCGTGTAACCGCACGACCCGGGAGACACAGCGGGGAGGACAAGGCAAGGACAGGTCACCCTGCCTGGGCTGGAGACCTCTCCGAGCTGTCGTGCTCTCCATCCCCATGGCAATGGCAGCAGAAGCACATTTTCCACCCTGGCAAACACGGAGATGACAGGGCCTGTGGAGCCCTGCATCCCTGCTGTGCATGGAAGGATATATTTGACCTCTTTTGCATCCATTGGGACGGGTGGGAAGACACTGCAATCGCAGACAGCGTCCGTGACGAGGAGCAGGAGGTTACTGCTGATGATCTGCTGTGCCACGAACATCCTGCAAGGGAAGAGCAGGTGAGACAAAGCGCAGCTCTCCAGCTACTGTGCCAGAGCAGCAGCCCTGGCACTGCCTGAACCACAGCAAAGAAACGGAAAGAAAACGGATCATTGGAAACAGGGTGTCAGCAGAAAGCAGGAGAGACCAGAGAGCAGCCATACACAGGGAGAAGTGCCATGGGCACTCCTTTTTGGCCTCAGAGAGCTCTGAACTGGCTCAAATCTACAAATCCATGCTAGGCACAGAAGTCAAAATCAACCCAAAAACCCAACCAACCAACCAACTCCAACACAAGCCCTCCCCACATGGGGCAGCACGTCACAGCAGATGATAGCTGAGAAAGCCTGGTTTCACCCAGAGGTATGTCAGTGCCTATTTAATGTCTATTTCTGTGTATGCTTGTGCAAGGGTGTCTGTATTCTGTGGTCCCGCGAGGAGCAGAGCTGTGCTAAATTTCATTACTCGAGAGAGAAATAAGGATCCCAGTAACACTGTGTGCTACGCTGGTGGGATGGGACCGGACAACTGGTGTTCGGCAGGGAGCCAGGGAGCTGTCCTGGAGCCACTGGGCACAGGGCAGGCTGGGGACATCAGCCTCAGCGTGCCTGCACTGGTGGCAGGGCTGTGATGCTGCAGCCAGTGCACGGCTCGGTGACTCCCAGTCCAGCTAGCCACGGCTCAGCCAAGGGAGAGGGCTTCTGGAACAGAAATACACTGCCCAGTGCACTGGCCAAGCTGACGGTGCTGGAGGAGTGCCCAGTCTCCCTGGTTATTCACCACCTGGCCTTGCTGCCTTCCAGCCCCCGAGGATTTCTGTGTTCCCTTTTAAAGGTGCTGAATGCCACACACAGCAGCTGACCATTTCTTTATGTTCCCTGACTAATGACTGCCTCGGGAGCTTTGACAAGCAGCCTTCAACCCCTGCACAGCTTCAGCCACCAGGACAGAGGTGCCCCATGCATCAACCAGTCCACAAGCACACATTTTTGGCCAGGATGGAGCACCCAGCCTACGCCACTCCACCAGGAGCTTGTGGAAGTGCTCAGGAATTCCTGCATGCCAGGCCACTGGGTAATGCTCCACAGAGCCTGTGGCAGGGAGTGTGTCTCTCCCAAATATCTGGATAAAAGATGCACGAGACGCACCTGGGAGCCAGAGGCTGTAACTACAAAGGAGCCAAGCAGGACACAGCGCCTGCTGCTACAGCCCTGGTGAGGTGCTGCCTCCAGCAGGGAAGGGTCAGTCCCAGGCTTTGTTTGCGGCAAAGATCTGTGACTCAAACGGGTCACTCACTTCCCCTGGATCTGCCCAGAGCTTAATACAATACCTTGTTGTCATCAAATCTGCAATCTCTTCTGAAAAAATGTTTGGCTAGGCTTGGTTTTCCTAAAGCCATGCTGACTAGTGGAGGCTGTTTTTCTAACCTTTAACTCTTTCCTGCAGTTGATCCAAGGCGGAAGACTAGGTCGGATTGGTTTTTTTTTTTTAAACAGCAATTCTAGTCAGATCTGTTTGGCCTGTTCATGTTAGGAAAAGCTGGATCAGTGGAAATTCATCTTTTCGTCACCTTTCCACACGTGATTGCTGATGGCACTGTGCAACCACTGAAAACAGCCTCTTTTCACAATGACTTTCCTGTTACTTTTGACTGTCCATTCTCTTACAATGAAAATGGGAAATAAAAAAGTGGACCCTTGTTTCCAGCTCTTTCAGTCTAACATTTCTTAGTTTTTTCTCTCATCCCTATTGGGTTTTTTTTGTTGTTTCTGTAGAAATACAGAAAAGGGTGAAAATGAAAAAAAAAAAGAAAAGGAAAGCCAAAAGCATTGCAAAAAGGAAAATTTTCTAAGACGAAAACTTTTGCCAGAAACATGAAAAACCAGAAAAAGTTCCTTTCTGAAATCTGTGGAATGGAAAGATATATTTAAATGCTGTTCTCTTTGTTATTAACAGATGGTTTTAATTGGTTTTTTGGTTAAGAATCAGTACCCTGATCTCTTCACCTCTCTTTGCCCAGCATGGCTTTTTATCTGTGCCCGTGGCCAGAGGTGCCAATGTCGAATGCCGTGGTGGCCCTGCCATGGGCACAGCAGCAGGTGACACTCCTCGGGTCGCTGTCACCACCAGCAGCCCTCGGACAAGGCCCCCGCATGGAAGGGAAGCTGCGACTCTTACTTTTGGCAGTCTCCACAGTCAATGAGGCCGTTGGTCTCCTTGATGGCCGGCTCGTACACGAACACGGGGTACTCGGTGTCGCAGGGCTGCAGCGTGTCGTGCTTCTTGTGCTTGTGAGCTGCCAGGGGACGAGACAAGGGCACGAGTCAGGGGCACGGGGGCACGGCGCAGCGTGCACCGCCTGCATGGAGGTGGAAACGTTCCAGACCGGCGATGGACTCTGGAGGAGCATCCCTGCTGTCCCTAACAGTGGCCCAGAGCAGGTGCCCACCAGAGGGAAAAGGGGAAGGAGGTGCTGCAGAAAGCAGCCAGGCAGTGATCCCTGCTCCCACTAGGTGGTGTGGGAAAACCAGCCTATGTGAGAAATGCTTCCGATACTGCCACTTCCAACACTGCCACTTCCAATACTGCCACTTCCGATACTGCCACTTCCAGCATTGCCACTTCCAGTATTGCCATTTCCAGTATTGACACTTCCAATACTGCCACTTCCAACATTGCCACTTCAAATATTGCCACTTCCAACATTGCCACTTCAAATATTGCCACTTCCGATACTGCCGCTTCCGATACTGCCACTTCCAATATTGCCACTTCCAGTATTGCCACTTCCAGTATTGCCCCTTCCAATACTGCCACTTCCAATACTGCCACTTCCAATACTGCCACTTCCGATACTGCCACTTCCAGCATTGCCACTTCCAGTATTGCCACTTCCAGTATTGCCACTTCCAATACTGCCACTTCCAATACTGCCACTTCCAATACTGCCACTTCCAATACTGCCACTTCCAATACTGCCACTTCCAATACTGCCACTTCCAATACTGCCACTTCCAATACTGCCACTTCCAATACTGCCACTTCCAATACTGCCACTTCCAATACTGCCACTTCCAATACTGCCACTTCCAATACTGCCACTTCCAATACTGCCACTTCCAGCATTGCCACTTCCAGTATTGCCATTTCCAGTATTGACACTTCCAATACTGCCACTTCCAACATTGCCACTTCAAATATTGCCACTTCCAACATTGCCACTTCAAATATTGCCACTTCCGATACTGCCGCTTCCGATACTGCCACTTCCAATATTGCCACTTCCAGTATTGCCACTTCCAGTATTGCCCCTTCCAATACTGCCACTTCCAATACTGCCACTTCCAATACTGCCACTTCCGATACTGCCACTTCCAGCATTGCCACTTCCAGTATTGCCACTTCCAGTATTGCCACTTCCAATACTGCCACTTCCAATATTGCCACTTCCAATACTGCCACTTCTGATACTGCCACTTCCAGCATTGCCACTTCCAGTATTGCCACTTCCAATATTGCCACTTCCAATACTGCCACTTCCAGTATTGCCACTCGCCTTTCCCCAGCAAGCCCGGACCCTGCCACGCCGAAGCGGCAGCCGAGGGGCCGCAGTGGCCACAGCACCCCAGGGACCCCCCTGGCCAGACAGGCGGGGACATTTGGGGACAGGTACCCCATGTTCAAAGGAGCTGGGGGGTCCTACTGACCCAGCCGTGTTAATGAAATCCCTCCTGCCTAAGCCGGCCCTGGCTCACGCACTTTTTAAACGCTGAAACCTGTGCCCGGGCTGTCCTCTGTGCCTGTGCCAAGGGCTCTACCCCTGTGAGAACCCCGCGTGTCTGCGGTGGGGCTCTCCATCAGCTGCTGATCCCTCCTGAGCCCGCTGACATTGCAGAGCGAGCCCACAGCAGGAAATCTGAGGGGTTCAATATGTGTCGTGTTAAGAGGAAACCACCAGCAGCAAACAGATCTGGCCTGAGACCACAGGGAAACAGATGACAGCTCTGGAGGACCAGCAGAGACCCAGCTAATGAACAGCGCTGGCTCCTGGAGGGAGCAGCTGCTCCATCACTCATCAGTCACACTCTGTGGGACTCCCAAACTAATTTGGGGATGAGGGGGAGCTGAACCACCTTACTAAGCCTCTCTCAAGAAGCAAGAGCATTCTTTCTAGGAGTTCAGCAAAATCTGTCTTGCCTGAAACTGCTGCCTTGGGCCCTTCTGGCAATTATTTTCTGCAGTTGGAGGTAGCAGAGCCAGCTCCTGCCTCTGTGGGACACAGGGGACTGCTGCTGATGGAAATGTGAAGCTTCGTTGCTAGGGCAGAGGTGGCTGCGGCTCAGCCAGCAGCAAGTAGGAGAAATGGTTTCTACATCAGCTTTGGGTCTGAGCACAAAAAGCCTCACTTTGCAGCCCCCCACCCACACAGCAGCCACAGGCAGTGCTCCTGGGGGGACCGGCAGGGAAGAGGGTCCTCCTGACGTGGAGAATGCCCAATTTATCCCTTGCAGCAGAAGCGCTGAAGATTTCTAAAAAAAAAATGCAGCAACCTGGGTTTTAATCAGCAGCTATATGGTAAGAAGGCATCAAGAGGGCATCCGTGATTGGATGGGTGATTTGCATCACTGTAAAACCCTCATTGCTGAGAGCAATGGTCTCCTCTCCCCCGGCACTGCCAGAGCAGGCAGAAAGCAGCAGGCACCTCCCCGCAGAGCTTCCCGTCCAAACAATGTGGATTACACGAGAGAGAGAGAAAAACCGGATGATTTTCTCTGATTTTTCTCTCCACCATGGCAATCCAGCAACACAAGACATCCATTAAGAGCCGGGAACTGCAGCCCAATCTTGCCTCTAATGCCTTGCCCGGGTGACTATGATGGGCACTCAAACCCCTCCCTGCAGTGCAGAGTCTCTGGTAATTGTGCTTTGTGCATTTCTTCAGAAGTCTCAAAAACCAGCACTCGGGAGGCAGCCCCCTGCTTAAATCCTCCCAGACTATGGGACCCTCACCTCAGGGGGAGGTTCATTTTGCACAGATTCAAAAGCACATAGAGCCTGTCTGCAGCACAATGCCTTGTTCTGTATTCACCCTGGATTCACACTGAATTAATCAACTGAACTTGTCATTCCAGGGGCCGGCAGCACCTCTGCCACCAGCCAGGAGCTGTCTGGCTGTGCTCTGCCACCTTTTGCTGTCCCTCTGTGCAAACCCCACACTGCGGAAGCAGGGAAAAGCCTCTCCCACTTCTACTCATGGAGAATGCCTCTGACTAGGACCTGTCACAGGGACTGACAGTCCTGAGGAGGTCTGGGATGAGCAGAGGTGAGGTTTCTGAGGTGAATTTCAGACACTTCTGATGGGGCATGCAGAATATCCCTGTTGATGCTGTAAGGAGAGAAGCTGCAAACACTTTCTGGCTCTGAGCAGCTGCAGGGCTGCTAAGTGTATTCTGGCCAGGAAAGTCCCCAAACTAAGACTAAAGGAGTGCGAGAAACAGAGCAGGAGCCCTTTCTTTCAGCCTTAATTCACTGTGCTTGGGGCTGGGAAAGCAGCTCCAAGCCCTGAACAGGTGGCCAGGCTATCACAGTCTGGCCCAGGGACAGCCCTTCTCAGGGCCATTCTTGTGGCAAGACCACACACTGGTCCCTCAGCCACAAACCATGGAAGTCCTGTTGAGCTGCCCCTGGATTTACAGCACTGCCACTGCAGCACAGCTGTTGGCAGTGGACTGTGCAGTTCTTGCTCAGGAGAAACGCTGTGATGACCACAAAGGTGACCTCATAAAGCTGGGGCAAAGTGCTTGCAAGAATTTAACGTATGGCTCATGTCATGAGTGGCAAAGAGCCCTGACATACCAGGACCTCATTTTTCCCTTGTCCCTGGTAAAGAATGACATCGTTTGCTAGCTCCTGTTATAATATCACATCCTTTACTAGCTTCCTGTTATAACATCATCAAAGCAGATGGAGTTCGAGCAATATAAAATACAGTGGTGTGAAGGATGGGGTGCAGGGAGGGGTGAATGAGACCATCAGCTTGGAAAATGCAGAATGGAAGTTGATCTGAGGCCTCTCAGCCTCAGCCAGTGTTGGATGAGGGCTGTCATGGTGGGCTTGGAGAACCAGGCCCCTCCAGGGGAAAGTCAATTAGACTGCATGAACCACACCCAGGACAAACGTGGCCAGCACCAAAGTATATTTTTAAACTGGCAGAAGTGCCCTGCACAGACCTTAACTCCTTTTTTTTTTTTTTTCTTTCTTTAAAATCTCCTAACTCCTGTGCAGAGACAAGAGCTATGACAGAGATTATACTTAAGCCTACTGCCACTTAATTTGCTGGGAAGCAGTGCAGCTGCAGCAGTACTGAGAGGTTCAGAGAAGCCCAGTAGCATGTACATCATCAGCAAAAGGCTTGGGCTGAGCCTCTGCGTGCACATGCTGGACATCAAAACGTTATCAGCGCCCTGAGGGTCTGCTGGTCAGGGATTAGTAAACAGCCAGAGGAGCTGATAACAAATTGCAAACTTTATAGCAAAGAGCGAGTTAATTCCAGGCTGTCGTTGCTACCATCTGCACTTCCAGAGAGACTTTGTCAGACATTTGGCAACCAATCCTTCTGAGCAGCAAAGGCAGTTGCTGTGCCTCGTTATGAACTATAGAGTCCAGATTGTGAACTCTTTCCCACCAGCATAAATCATGCACCCGAGTCAGTGGATTTACTCTGGGACACGTGACAAAATCTGCCACTTAGTTGCCAATATAAAACATAGAATTTAACCAAGTATACTGTAAAATATCTTCTGTGTACATTACCAGGCAGTAAAAAAAGAAACTTTTATGATCTACAGAATTCTAGAAATAGTTCTTTCTAGGCTGCATGTCTTGGCTGGAAGTATTTTTGGCTTAATTAAAAGCTTTCAAACCTGTGGTGGTGTCCATAAAAGCAGAAGCCCTTATAAACACAGAGAGAAATTGAGATGCTGAGAGCAGTGAAGAATCTGTGGCAGCAAACATGTCTTCTCACCACCTCTGAAAAGCAGATTTGTATGATGAGTGCAGTCTGAATACATCACGCCCATATTCCAACAGCAAGTCTCACCTTCCCAGAAAACAAGAGGACTTGGGAAGCAGAAACAGGCTCAGTGCTGCAGAGCCAGAGGTACATAGTCAGGCAGGGGAGAGCATTAGATCCCTGATCGTTAATTCCTCTGCACAGAACCCGGAAAAAATGTGTGTGCTCAATTTCTCTCTCACAAAATGTCTCCTTCGCTTCATATTTTTCGCATACACCAGCCTTGGCGTGCAGTCAAGAAAATGTTAACGTCTCTGGCAAAAATCTGCAGCCCCTTCTTAACAACATGTGCAATCCATTTCTTCCAGCCCCAATAGTATTCTTCCACCCTGCTACTCCCCCACACACATGGACACTCATTTTTTTCATCTGCAGACACCCTCTCTTGCTCCTCTTCTTCTCCATCCAGTAAGACACATTCCAACTGTCTCTATTTCTCCATCTCTGTCTCACACATACGTCTTGCTGGGCAGAGAGCAAATTGGCAAATACAAGCTAGATATGGAAGCAGGGAGATACAAACACAGCCGCAGTCTGGACTCTGTCTTGGAGGAATTTCTAACTCGCCTGTAGGAGTGGATTTATGAGCTACAGCATATACTTATCAGCTGAACCGCCTGAAAGTCCTTCTGCATTATCCCAGAGCTGGGCTGGGATTTATCAGAAGGAGCTAAGCCATGGGGTGTAGAAAAGAAGACTTAAGTTACTTCTTAATAACTGAAGTCTACACGACCCTTAACGTTTTTCCTGCAAGAAGGCACGGGTTGGTCTTCGGTTTGGGAATGACGGCCGAAAAGAATGGGCCAGCTGGGAACCGCGGTGAAGGACATGCCACGGAGCACGGGCCACAGGCCCAGCCAGGCCACAGTAATGAGTGATGGTGCTGTCTGTGGCTGCAGCTCCTCAGGAGGCTGGTGTGCTCCTTCTTTTATCAGCTTCTCACTGACAGACCTTCAATCAGCAGCTCAGCCAGCCAAATGAGCAACAGCATCCCTTCTCTGCAGACCAGGGAAACGGAGCCAGGCCCTGCCTTGGCCCTGTCACGCCTTTCTGCAAGTCCCCCACTGTACAGAAGGTGGAAAAAAGTCTTTCCTCGCCTAGGAATTTCTAGTTAATTCTCATTTTTTTTTCGCTATTAAGCGGTTCTACTTACAGTGATGGAAGACAGCCTTGGCTGGAGAAGTCCATGACACACAGACACAGTGACGATGGAGACGCGTGACAGTTTCACGAGACGGCAGTGACGTGGAGACATGAATTTGCACACAGCAGTCATGGAGGTGATGTGGGAATGAGATGAATTTGCACACAGCAGTCACGGAGGTGATGTGGGAAAGAGATGAAGGCGGCACAAAAGGAAATGGTGATGAGCAGGACAGCAGTGACAACCCCCCTCCCTTTTTGCTCTCAAGCATCTCCTCAAGCACAGGCTAAATCAGACTGCAGCCACAGAACACCCACAGCGGGATCGCCACGTCGGCCTGTTCTCCAGAAAGAGCAGTCTCTCCTGCCCTGCCATGAGTGCTGCACCTGCTCATCTGCCTCTTCCTCACCACTTTCTGCATTGGGACACTCCTGTTATCCTGGTGTGTGGTACACAGCAGCCAGGGCTGCTTAGGGCACAGCTGCAGCTTCCACTGCCATCTCTTTGAAGGTGGAGAGTGGGACCTAAGCAGCACCCACAGCCCTCCTTCTCTGACTAGAGGGGAATTTCACTTTCAAAACCCAACTGCTTCCCCATTATGCCAGGAGAGTTCAGTGCAGAAGACCCAGCCCCACAGCTGGCATGCAAGGTACCACTGTCTCCACTAAAGGCACCACTAGTGATCGATACTTAGCAAGACTAATTACAGCCCCTGCATGGCTGCGCAGAGCACACCTCCCCTTCCCCTCTGAGTCTCCTCAGGGCCATTAACATCCTCCCTGCTTGCAGGGGCTGGGATGGGACTGCAGAGATTCCTGGGGTGTCTTCAGCAGGCAGCACTTCAGCTGCAGGACAGGTCACTGGATTTCAAACCAGACACATCCCTCTGCTGAACTCAGCCGCTGTGCAATACCATGTGCCATGACCTTCTCTCTTCCAGAGAGGGTCCAGGGGGTAAGTGAAGACCCCCAGTGTGTTATTGAACTCTGAGGTTTCTGCCTGCCTTCCTGGGACCTCTGCTAGGCTCTGGAGAGCCTGCTGCTCCACCCCTGCTCTGTCCTGTCCTGCGCTGTAGCAGACTGGAAGGGAGGCTTTCCAACAGAAGTTCTTTGCAGCTGATGGCCTCCCTCATCCCACTGCACATAGGGCAGGGGTCCTCGGGAAGAAGTGTCTCCCCTCTCCTCAGCGAATTACCCTGAGGGAAGCCAGCAGTGTGCTCCGAGCAGCACACACCTCGCCCTGGCCACCCCGGTGCTGTGGCAGCCTGAAATGGGGGTGGAAATGGGGGGAGATGGCGGGATCTGGGAGCTGGATTCCTGTGTCCGTGGAGGAAGAGGTGTGGGGCAGATGGCAGGCTCCTCGCACAAGGCCAGGCTTCCCCGTACAGTTTCTTCTGTCACCAGTGGCTGCAACACTCACGTGCTATGGGGCGGCTGGACTCTTGTGTACTCACCATCTGCCAAGTTGTCTGAGTGCCAGAAGCTACTCATGTTAAACTCCAAAAGGAAGCTGTCAAAAGAGCAAGAACAGAGGATGCTTTTTCAGCAGCCTGGAAGGATGCAGGTGTCAGGGAGATGGCCCTGTCGCCCAGCGAGTATCAGTTCTAAAATGTTTACTACAAATTTCTGGCAGTGCAAATCTGATTTTTAAAAATTTTTAATTTTTTTTTCCCCGTCTCCACATAGCTCTGTATAGTGAGATCTGTACTGTGGAAGATCTGAATGGGCTTTTTCCTGAAGTATATCCCGTGCAAGGGGCTGGCCAGTGAAGGAAGGAATGAGTATGGCAGCCCCCGAGGCTGGGAGGGGATTCAGCCACTGTAGGACCCACCTGAGGAGCAGGCACGGTGGCCATCAGAAGCCCATTCTCTGGCTACTTGGAGGTAACTACATTGAGTTATTCTCTACCAATAGGCTAAAGCCCTCAGAGCTGGACCTTTACCATGCCTCCCCTTTTGCACGCCCAGCAAGTGGCACTTTCATCCTAATTTGAGCTTGAACTCTGATTCACCCCAGAAGTCTGAGGTGAACCCAGACCCAGAGGACAGCCTCCCCTCTCTCCCCCATTCGCCTGGCACTCAGACCTGAGCTGCTTGGCTTGCTTCCTTCAGCATTCTCCCTCCGTGAGAGGAAGATGTGCATTCGCTCCTCACGGGCAAAGGAGACAGGCAAGAGGACTTGGCATCAAGGATGTGCACAGAGCCCCAGGAGACCCAAGTCCTATTTCTGACTCAGGCACTTTGTACTGAGTGACTTCAGGTAAATCCCAGACCCACTGTGGGCCTCTGCCTCTCAAAATGGCAATAGTAATAGCTTTCTGTCTCCCAGGAGCGCGGTGCAGAGCTGAAGGTCAGGAGCAGGCTGACAGCAGTGCCCTACGCGGGGGCTCCCGCTTGCAGCTTTCCCAGCTCTTGCCCCTCCTGCTCTGAGCCTCCCAAACATCCCCCTCTTTTGGTACTCACATGAGGAAATCACTTATCAGCCACTTCACTGCAGCTAGAAAGGCATAAATTGGCTGGGGAACAAAAGAAGAAATGAGAAATACCGTAAGGACCTGGTCAGAGAATTTATAATTGTTATGCAGGACCCCGCATTTTAGACCAAGTCCCTCCACTGATCAGAGCTCTCGAAGACAGGCTGGAAATTCAAGGTCTGGGCATCACTGGAAAATGTTCAAAATACATCAAAAGCCAGCAGAGCTGCCTTGCTACTAATAATATCTCCTCACCCCCTCCCCATCAGGGTCAGGGAGTTTATCAGGAATGTATGAAGGACTTTGAAGATGTAATTGCTTGATGATTTGTCTCCAGTGTGG
The DNA here is from genome assembly GCA_013398955.1 of Callaeas wilsoni. NCBI lineage: Eukaryota > Metazoa > Chordata > Aves > Passeriformes > Callaeidae > Callaeas > Callaeas wilsoni. The sequence goes on along the minus strand of VWPU01015779.1, from coordinate 58,758 downwards.
ATGACCTTCAGAGCTCAGAGCAGGAGAGAAACACAGCTAAATGGGACACCACCAGTTTAGGATGCTTTTGTGTTCCAAGAGCAAGTGGTGTTTCTGGGACAAGTGACAGCATTGCCCAGGATTTAGTATTATCTGCCATTGATTGATTATGCTTAACTGTGCTTTCATCCAGCTTCTCCTCAAGATGGCATGACTTCTATCATCTTCTTGCTTTTCAGCTACAAATTGGAAATCCAGCATTATCCCAGGGACAATTCATCTGCAGAGGATACTGCTGCTTCTTTTCTTCATGGAAACCATTAATAATTTTCATCTCCCCATCTCATAATCATGCCCATGTCCTCAAACCCAAAACAGATGCATCAGTCACGGGACACAGGATAATGTTCCATTACTGCTGACTTATCTTCAGCCAAAATAAGTCAGCAAATAGTAAAATGTAGAGATGGTTGGCAGTTTGACTGATTTTTATGTCTGTATATGAAAAACTGACTTTTCTTGATTTCTTCCTTTTCAAGGGTTTTGCTGAAAGCGGAAGATGAGAGACGGAGGCTGAATACTCACCTTTTTATTCTCTTCCCAATTCACCTAATTTTTGGCAGCTCATAGTTTGTGACATTTCTATCAGTGATCAGAATTGGAGGATATAATCAAGCAAATATTTTCACTACAATCACCATACGTTATCTAGCCAGCTTAAGTATAGCCATTGCAAAACAGACGTTGTTAAAAGTGGTATTGTTAAAAAGGTTGTTAAAAGGTAATATTTTGTTGAAAATTCTTTTACTGGAAAAAAATTACAGTGTCACGCTGTAAGGAGTACTTCCAGCACTCCTTCCAGTATCAAAGCATCATAACAATAATGAACACATCCCTGTTTAGGGTTGTGTCAACCAGTTTGAAGTGGCCCAGGTGTTGAGCAGTTACTTTGTTCTGCCTGTTTGAGGCAAGGTTAGGAAGGTGGAGTGGGATTAGATTACGGGTTTGTATCAGCCTAGAGAGGTTGCAGTTGGGTACTGGTAAAACTCTTCACTCTGTTAGTTTGTTCCCTGGGCTCATTCTCACTCTCTCTCTTGCTCCAAGCTCACTCATCCTTCCCCAGCGACCGCCGGTTTTCCCCAGAGCTCTGTTCCCTGACAGTGCAACTCTGCTTCTTGAGCTGCTGAGCGAAACCATGCCCTGTAAAAGCATTCCTGTTCATTTCAGCTGCCAGCTGATTCCTTGGCTTGCAGGAGAACCTGCCACAGTCTGGCTCCTGTCCTTTCCCTGGTCCTTCCACCTTTCAGTGAGATCCTATATGGCGACAGAGAGCTGTGGATGCTGAAATGCTGTTAGCAAGTAAATTTTCTCTTCTTGCATTCATTCCGTGAGAACTTTTCCTTTGCTGTGTAAGCCATGTAAAAAATAAATAGGGTTTTTGTAAATAGCATTCATATCTGGTATCTTCTGACCCTGTGTACATTATATTAGGAAAAAACATGTCTAAGTGGGTGTCTGAGATTTTGACCAATCACCCTAGGAGAAGTGTGAACACTGTTCAATTGCTTTATGGAGCTAGCATATATAAATGGTATTGTAAATTTAATAAATAATTCATTCCTCGCGCTGGACTCCTACCTCGCTGCATCTCTGAACCCCTGCTTGGAAACCCACAGAGAGCCACATTGGAAACCACCGCCAGTGGCCACCACTGCTTCAGGAACCTGCCTGAGGCGAGTTTGGACATTCCCATCACTTGAAAGCAAACCCTCCCGAAGTCTTTTGGGGAATGCTGGGGATGCCCTGCAGAAGGCCCAGCCCAGGGAGGGCTGCATGGTGACAGATACGTACGCTGAGCAGGGGCCGGGCGCCGCTGTGGTGGTGGTAGGGCACCTTGCACATTGCTTGGTAATCATACATGGTCACTCTGCAAGCAAAACAAAACAAGCAAGCAGTCAAAAGCAAGCCCACGGGGCAGACACGTCAGCTTTTTCTCAAAAATGTCATGTATGAACCGTTTCCTGCGTTCACTAAAGCAGCGACCTGCTCGCACGTGTCTTTGCTGTTTGGCCAGTGCTGGATCTTGCAGAGCAAGAAATACAGGCTCTGGATTAATGTAACTGGGTCAGTACAGGAGGAAGTATGTCCCTAATTTCAGACAGTGAGTAAAGCAGGCTGTGAAGCAGAGGAATTATAATTGTATCTACCTCAGGTCCCCCTAGTTCCTGTTTTCAAGCCATTGAAACTCTGAACTCTCTTTTGACATCGGCTGGGGGAGTGGAGTGAGATGAACAGAGGTATTTTTAAGAGAGAGAGAGAAATGTGGTCAGCCAGCTGCAATGCCACATCTGTGGGGCTCTCAGACAGCCACTCCCCAGGAAGGCTTTCCGAGGGGCAGGAGGAACCGAGGCACTTCTGTACCCAAAGTGCCAAGAAATGTTTCCCATAACTTCTTGCCCTGGAAAAGACAGAGAAACAGCTGCTCTCTGGCCACACAGAGATTGGAAGTTTCTGTCTCTCTCTGTTTTGCAGCAGGTGGAAAAGCAAGAGATGAGGAGAAATAGTGCGTGCGGTGACGATGGCTGAGCCAGTCAGCAGAGGGGGCAGGTAGCTAAAGGAGCTCTTGTGTCTAAATAAGAGAGTCACGTGCATCATCAGCATGTGCATTTTCCCCTGCTCAAGTGCTTCTTAGAGGGACCAACATGCTCTGACCCACACACCAGCGAAGAACAAGAAGTGCAGTGTGGAGATCCCCCACTTACCGCCTGAACATGCCCATGTTTAGCAGCTGGGTCATCACTGAGCCATCCACTGCACCAAAAAATTTTCCAGTCTGCAAGCACAAAAAGGGAAGAACAGAATAAACTGTAAATTTTCCAAATGCTCGATGGCTCCAGCTGATCTAGTTTGTCTGGAGGCCTGCTGTACACAACGAAAAGGAAAGGAGGCAATGCCGAGCTTTGTCCTTTGGCTGGCTGGAAAGCTTGAGGGAGGACTTCCCCCATCACCAGCTGGGCATCCTGCACCATTCCTACCACGCTTGGAAATGATTTAGCCCACGTAAGTCCCTGCAGCTTGTGACAGAAAGAGGCAGACTCTCGAGCTGCAGAGACCCAGGCATGCTGAATCACTGGACTCTCCAGTGGGTTTTGGGAATCCATGGTCTCCGGATCTGAATGCCTGAGTCTTCCATTTGAGCCTCTCTGCTACCCGTGGCCGCAGTGCTTTTGGAAACCTCTGCTCTCCTGCTGCCCTAGGTGAACTGGCCCACCGCGCATGAGCGTGACGTACAGATTTATTTAGGTGGCAAACGCAATTTTACAGCCCGCTGCTGTGCGAGTTCTGAGCAGGCAGTAACCCAAACAACACAACACGAACCCATCCATCCCTGTAGCTTCCATACTATGCACTGGAACAGCTAGAACGAAGTTGCATTTAGGGGGGCAACAACCCCCCAGTCCTGCTTCCATGCCTGAACTAAAGGTGGAGTTCGTGGCCCTCTGGTCCCATGTATGCCTCATAGTCAATAACCTCAAGTACGGACCCAATCTCACATCTGGTAACTGCTGCTTTAAAGATTTACTCAAACAAACAATTCTGGCCTTCCTGATTATTAAACCACGACAAATCTATTGCAAAAATGCTTCAAACCTGTCAAGTCCACCGCTTTCTTCGCAGGCAGGTCAATGAAATGTTTGTAAATAATAAAGGTGCAGATATGAGCTGTCCTCTGTCTGTTTTCCTGGCTCGCGGGTCCTGGCAGAGTAAATAGCTCCCATGTGTTATGGAAGCATGCACACAGTCTGGGATGTTTTGCTTTTCCACTGACAGGCCAGCAGTCATTTAGCATGTATTAGCAGATGACAGATGACTTCATTTATTTGAGTGGGACATTTTCACAAAAAAAGCCCGAACCCTTAGGCAGATTTACCTAAGATCACATGGTAATCATCTAACAGTAGTGTTACATGGTCATGAGCCTCTTCCTAAAAGGCTTTAGAAGTCATTTCACTGTATAAGTTGATATATAACATCAACTCCCCTTCGAGCATTTAGGCTGTAATCGTCTCAGACAGTCAAATGTGCCTGAGCAAGCACTAACTTTTTTCACCCCCCCTCGCTCTTTCAATCTGATTAGGGTGGTGAAGAGGCCAGCTGCTTCCATTTAATACCAGTCTGCAGACCCAGCAGGAGCCAGAGCAGTGGGATTTAACACAGTGCAAGCTGCAGACAGTGGGGCAAGGAGAGGGGGTCACTGCAAGGCTGTAAGTGAGGCCCATCCTGTCAAGAGATGCTGATGTCGGACCAAATTTCTCCACATAGGACAGCATTTGTATAGGTATAAGAACGAGGAGTTATTAGTGCAAGTGAGAGTATGGCCTAGGGAGTGTGTTCAGAAAGGCAGCAGCAAACTGGCCTCTAACACCAAAACCAGACATTCAAAGCTTGCTGCTGTTTCAGGTACCCCGTGCAGGCTGTAACACAGAAAAGCATCACTTGGCAGAAACCAAAGCGGTCCTGTTTCGCAAAGCAGCTCTCGTTACATCCTGCTTCCCCCAGCGCCTGCTGCTCTCCTGGGCATCCCTCTGCTGTGTTTCTCCTAACTCCCACCTCTGGGCAAGCTTCCACAGGCCCTTGCTCTTTCAGAGGTTGACAGCACGAAGCACTGCTCCGACATCCCGCGTGACACACGCTGTGTCACTCCCCCCTGCAGCTGAGTGTACAAGCACATGTACACAGGAAAGAGACGCAAACCGGAGCACACGTATGACTCAGAAGCTACTTCACTGCTCACAGACATATAGGCATCCATGCTCTGCTGGCTTATTGAGCAGTTTACAGTTTTTGTACACTCAAAAGCTGTAGACAAACAGGATCTGCCAAATTGCCCATTCTTCGGGCAGGCAGGCAGCCGGCTTGTCGCGTGGCTCAAACGGAGCCAGTCCTTGCTTCTGCACAAGCTCTGAGCTCTGGTGGCATCTTGGCCTTTTAGCTGCCTCCCTGCACCCTGCCCCTGGAGTCCCACCTGGGCAGAGCTTGCAGACATGCTGTGCGAAATGCCTCAGGCAGAAGGCAGCAACCCCAGAAAAAGAGGTTTAGCGAGCGAGGGAACATCTGGATGCAGCAGGCGGAGGGAGCTCAAGACCTGTGATCCACAGCTGTGCCTATGACTGGCAGCGAGAGGCAGCTAAAACCTCAGGGGTGGTTGTGGGGCCACGGCTGCAAGCACGGCAGAAGATGCAGAGCAGCCCTCCCTGCAGCACAGCCTGACTCTGCCACTCACTTTGCCTTCCTCCAAGAGCACCTGGTCCTCACTCACTCCCTTCTCCTGGCTCTGTGTTTTAACCCTTTGCTCCCTCTGGGATGAGACTGGATGGGGAGATTAGCTCGAATTAAGAGATTACCCGTTCTTCCCCAAGTAATCCTGCAGGGAGCTTCCAACTTGTCACTCATTAAAATCCTGAGTCCCTTTTCCATGGTGGTTTCCGACTGCCAGTAAGCTTCCTGCTGCCTTCACACGGAGTAATTTATTAGAGCCAATCCCCCGTCCTCATCCCCCATCCCAAGGGCAGAGGAGAGCAGAGCCTGTCCTCACCCTGTTCCTGTGGGAAGCTGCTCTGATTTCCAGTGTGGTCCTCAAGGGAAGGAGATGCAGGCAGCAGGCAGCTCTGGCAGGCAGAAAAGCCAAAATACCCACAAAAATCCAGGTATGGGATTTTTTTTGGCATTATGTTAAAGGATGCCTTGAGGAAAGACTACAGGATGGGTCAGGGAAGGCCACACAGCAGCAAGTGATCCCATGCAGCAGCATCCAGGTGGCAAAGCTGTGAAACCCAGGGTACTGATTTAGTGCTGCTGTCTTGAATTCCCTGTAGGGTTTAATGGTGCCACCAGGAAATAAAAACAGTAACTGGAACAGGATAAAGAAATCAGAAAAAAAAAAAAGCAGTGGTGAACTCTCTGAGGTCAGGGAAGGTAAAAGCTGGAGGAGGACAGCTCTGATGCTTGCCAAAATGCCTGATCTTGGAGACATGTGGATAATGTTTATAATTTATCCAAATTCACTATAATGCCAGGTTTCTGCTAGTCAGACTTTTCAGAGATGAGCTTTGGAAAAACCCATTTTCCATAAGATGCAGGAAAAAATACAGAGGCAGAACCCAGGAGGGCAGTGCTGAGGACACACAGGTGACATGGTGTCTAAAGGGCGTTCTTGTCTCCACTGATGGACACATGCCATAGGACTCAGTAAAGCACCCTTGAAAATGCCATGGGGGTCAGAGGAGGAAGCAGCAATTCCTAAGACCACCAGCCCACCCCAAACATGCAGTAGGACCTGGCCTCCCAGAGCAGGGAGCTAATATAAGCATTTTACAGCATTTCCCTCCCTTATTTTTCAAGTTCTATTTGCTTTTTTGTTTTTTTTGGCACACCACGTCATCGAAGGGACACTTCTACTGGATTATCCAGTGTGCTGGGCAGGGCACTTTTCACTTTCCTACAGAAGAGAGGTTGGTTATCCCTTGCAATAAGCCCCCCTGGTATCTGTCTGTATCCCCCCTGGTGCCACTGTGTTGCTGACTGGTTTTGCTCAGTGACTCTCCAGAGTTCTCATCTCGGCCTCTCTGAACTCACTGTGCAGTGCCTGCAGAATGCCCAGTCTCACCTTTTGCTTTTGCCAGCCTATCCTGAATATGCTAACCCACCCAAGTCCAGGTGGGAAACCATGGGACTCATATAGCTGATGTTTTCCATCTAAAGAACCATCTAAAAATTCTTCTTCTTTCTTTTCTGTCTCGGCTACTTTGAGATCAGTGTCACTACTTCATGCTTCACTGTTTCACCAGCTTCTTGTAAGGGACTCTGTCCAAGGCTGAAGAGAACTGAAATTCAGTAGGTTATCTAGTCTCCCCTATCTCCTGATTTTGTCACACTTTCCAAGACCTATAGCTGATAAATTTTCTTCCTCCTAGAAGCTGTGCTGCTTGTGCCAATCACATCCACCAGGAGTTCTGTTACCTTAATTTCCATTTCAACCTGTTTGTCACATCTTGGAGAAAGTAATTTCTGGGATTGGATCTACTGACTTTTGGAAGTACCCCAACTGCATTTGTTAACTCCAGTACAATGGCAATTTTAATGAAACTCCACGATTCTGTCAGTAACAAAACCCCTTTGTTTCCCATTTCTTCTCTAAGCCCACTCTTACTATTGACTTATTGCTTTGTAGTTTATGAGACTGTTCCCACAAATCTCTTTCTGACATCCAGAACTATGGGGTTTAATTATTTTGAAAGAAGTAGCTCTATGGTGAATTTATCAGAGAACAGAAAAGTGTAGCTCAACCATGCAGTGGCTGATACTGTTGACTTCACTCAGCTGCACAGAATGTCACATCAAACTTGCACCCCTTCAGCTCCCTAGAAATGGCGTGGAACCACACACCTTATTTTTATTTCTATTCTGAGCCTTTTCCCCTGCTCCTTTCACCTCTGCAAGTCCAGTAAATCCTCCAGTTCTTTAGGTGTGTTCCTGTTTCCAATTTGCTTAAATTGTCTTCATTTTTTGCCTTTAGCATTTTGCTCTTACCATCCCCTCAGTTTCCTTTCCTGAAGAACACCTGCTTTGACTTCAGAAGCACTCAAAAGTGCTCTTCCCTTCCCTTCCCTTCCCTTCCCTTCCCTTCCCTTCCCTTCCCTTCCCTTCCCTTCCCTTCCCTTCCCTTCCCTTCCCTTCCCTTCCCTTCCCTTCCCTCTGGGACTGTCTCAGATCATCTTTCAATAGCATATTTGCCAAGGGAACAGAGTCTAATTTCCTTTCTTCTGATCAGAAGATATTTTGACTAGTTCCTTCCTTGTCACTGCAAACTCCTTCCTCACCTAGGATGTGCTGTCACTCTGCTGGGAGCCTTCCCCCTCACTGCGCAGTCGAATTTAATTACACCACAGCCACCCTTATTACACAATTGAGCTTCATTTGTTTTAACCAGCTCTGGTGGGTTATCTAGGAACAAGCAAACCCCACTCTCCTCCTTCTCTAACGCTCTCTTACCTCTTCAGGTATTTTGGAAACGAGTATAAAGCCGTTGTTGTCAATGAGGAAGCAGTTCAGAATCTGCAGAGGAGAAGGAGAAGCGATATTAAAGACGGCTTTTTCCCTGTCTGTGATCAGGATGGAGCAGTGTGGGTTTGTGATGACGGCAACAGCCTCGGCATTTCCATGCCAGGCCCCACAGCTCGGCTACCACGAGTTTTACACAATTCTCTTCCCTCCCTGCCTCCATTTCCAGGTACTGAGCTCATGAGCTGTGACAGAGATTGTCTCTTGCCAGGGCTCTGTGCATGCCTAGCAGGCTGTGAGCCACACTTAAGGCAAGGCACCCTTCATGAAGAGCCAGGATATTTGGAGTGCTCTTCTCTTTAATGCTTCTCGTCTTCAGATTTCAGAGTTTTACAACCACTCATGAAATAACCCTCTCCCCGCCACTGCTGATCTTATCTTTATTTTGTGAAGCAGGAAATGGAGGCACAGAGTTTAGACGAAAACCTTTAGGTCTTGCAGGGGAAAACCAGGAAGCAGAGAAATTTCTACATCAACATACAACAAAAAAATCTCTGGTGATCTCACTTTTCAGGGCAGAGGAGCTCCTGTCCCAAATATTCCTGATACCAAGGCTGAAGCAGCGGCATAAACATGAAGAGAGGTGTCCAGCATGCATGTCATGCTGACAGCCACCTTTTTTGGGAAGATCTGGGATGCCAGGGAGACAGACTTAAAGGAGATGGACTTTCCTTAGAGTCACTGGCTGGAATCCCAGCATCTCTGCCCTGGCTCAGCTGAGAGGAAGACCTAAACTGCAGATTTGTCTCACTAGTATGAGGTCCTGCCCTAGCTGTGCAATCTCTTGTGAGGAGACAACAGGCAGTATCTTTTTGGGGAGACCGAGGTCTCCACAGAGCAGGTGGTCAATCACACCCATCACAGTGTGATGAGGAGAAGAAACAGAGGAGAAACCCAGGCAACTTACATCATCCTGACAGCTGAGTGGACAGGCACCGTCCAAGGCACTGCACTGCAAAGGAAAAGCAGAGAATTAACCATGGTGTTATGGGAACTTCCCAGTCTGACCACGCAGGAGCCACTCTGGCAGTCACACTGCCACCGCCAGAGGGTTTCAGTGCTGGGACTGAGGCAGCAGCAGCTGCAGGGACCCCACAGAACCCCTCCTGACACCCCATACACCCCACTGACACAGCCACACAAGCTTTCCTTACTGGTTCAACTCCAGGTTTCCCATAGCAGAGTCTCAGACATCCAGAACCTTAAAGCAGTTTGCTAACAGTGCAGCAACGCAGAAGGAGCTCCAGCTGCCTCTGAGGAAGGGCCCAGAACAAAGGAAACTGGGCTTTCACACCCTCCCAGTCCATGCGTGTGATGGTCTGGGGTGGTCCTGATGAGACATCTGCTCCTGCTGTGTCCAGGTGGCCGGACACCTGGCTGTCCCACGTGTCCCAAGGGTCAGTGCCAGTTCACGGCCTCTTGCCTGGGGCTGCCAGAGCTCAGCCTGCAGCTGCACCCGGAGCTACCTGCACTGAGTGCACCCCTGGCATGATGCTCATCTTACCCTTGGGACTGCTGGGCTAAAGGTTTCCGTGACAGTATCCCAGAAAGCTCTGCAATTCAGCCGGCATTTCCACCAGGACAAGCTCGACAGCACGCGCAGGTACCACTCCCCAGGTCAGCCACTCCGAATCCCTGCCTCTACGAGCAGCATCCCCTTTCCCGAGGGCTCGGATCCTGCACCTGCCTCCCTGACACGCTCCCAGCGGGACCTGTGCACTCCAAGCAGAGGTGGCACTTGTGAAGAAAGGGCCAAAGCAAAGGTTATTGTGCACCAGCATGCATTTCAGCATCTGTTAGTATCTGGACTAAGAACATAGCGTGGTATTTCAGATCAGGGTTCTTCTCAGGCAGGGATTTTTTTGTTGTTGCTGTTGCTGTTGGTTTCTTTATTCTCCGGACAGCTAATGATAGAATAGGATGTGAATGGTGCACATGTAGCCCAAGGCACCATCCACTTCTTTCATTTAGAATTTCTGCGTTCCGGACTTGACATGTGTTTCACAACGCTGAACTGGGTGGGGACACGAGGGGTTAAGTGGTGAGTAACAAAGCCCTTCAGGTGCTTATTGATTTCATAATTGTTCAGAGTTTGCCGTGGCTGCACGTGTCTGTCTCTTTGTGTTATTTTTTAATTCTATTTTCTCCAGAAGCAGAGGGAGGAAAGCTGACACGGTGTTGCCATTTGTGTGCATGGAGTCCCCTTCCTGCCAGAGGTTTTCTGGGGTCAGGGAAGGACACTGGCATAGCACATAGCCTGTGTGCTCTCAGCCAGCTACCCACGGTTTTCTCAAAACCCTTAGACATAAAATCCAACCCCCTTTCCGAGAGATTCTCAGTAACGAGAGGTAAATTGGCTATTCCAGACCACAACAAGACTGTAACTTTCAGTTAGAATTTGTTTCTCCGCTTGAGTTTTGCAGAACAAAACCAGTTTTCTGTCCCTCTGTTCAACTTCAGAAGAGGTTTGGAGCTGCCTGAGTTTGTTTCAAGGCCCACAGCTTTGCAATATCACATGTTCACACTGAATCCAGCTGGCTTTTTGAGACTCTAGGGATGATGGTTTAAAAAAATTCCTTTATCCACAGTTGCAAGCACCGTCTCACCCCTGCCTCACCACAAAGCAGCGCGTGGATGTTTTGTTTCCCTGGATGTATTCCTAGAGGTGGCCTTGTACTTTATCCTGGCAGGTTCCTTCCTTTGGTCAGCAGAAAATAAGGTCACACCAAACCACAGTTATGGTTTTGGGGGATAACGAATACAGAGCCCAGAGTTCAAGTATCGGAACAGAAACCCAGGTGAGCCACAGTGGTTTCCCACAAGAAGGGCTCGTGTCTCACACACCTCCCTCAGCAGTGTGAGGACTGAGCCTCACTGCCACTGCACTTCCAGACCTGGAGAAGTTCCAGCAGTGCCTAGTGCTGGGCTGGCTGCACATCAGCAGCACCACAGCGAGGTCCCTGGTTTGAGAGCACTGGCAGCTTGCAGGGAGCCCCTGAGACAGGGGCAGAACTGAGCCTGTGCTCCCTGGCTGCTCTGAGACCACACCTGCTGCTTCAGGGGCACAGCCCCCTCCTGAGACCACCCTACCTCACGGCATCCTCCTGCTGCTGGTCAGGTCTCTGTGACCCAGAGCACTCTGAGCTTTGCCAAAGACACTTAATTACTGTGAAGACGAGCACAGCTTTTTGTTGGGGAAGATGAAACAGGAAAGCCTTATAAATATGACTGCCTGGCAAAAGATGCTGAGAATAGGGAAACTATAAGTGAGATTGAAATGAAAGCAAGCTTTGAGATACCAAGCCTTAGTTTCTGAACAACTGGAAAACAATGGGATGGCCGGCTGAAGGTAATCCTCTCTCTGACTGGACAATACCCTCTGCCTGCAGACAGCTCCAAGGGTCAGAGCAGACCCTGCTAGCTTGGCAGCAGGGGTCCAGAGAGGAGTTTCTGGAGTTTAAAATGTAACGCAGTATGGTAATGGAACAATTCTTATAGGCTGTATGTAAATACTATAGGATTTGTATCTTGTACTAGATTGGTTAGTGGAAATTAGAATATTCAACACAGAAGAAGATTTATTGTATTGTAAACGAGAACCCTGCTCCCTTCGTGCTCTCTTCCTTCTCTCTTTTCCCTCTTTTCCCTCTCCTTTTACTACTTCCACTACTTCCCCTTGCCCTTACGCTCTCTTGCTCTTACCTTTGCTTCTCTTGCTCTCTTACCTTTCTGACCTGCTTCGAGCTGTGGCTGGCAGCTCCAAGCAAAGCTACTATACCCACACCCTTCATAAATCAACTACACACTCTAAGACCTAGCCTCAGAGATCTCTCGTCTATCGCCGTCCCGACCATCCAAACCAAGAAGAGATCCCACAGCTTTTGACAGGTTTGGACCCTCTCCAGTGGCTACAGACAAGGGACAGCGCCTATCACATGCTGGCACACAAATGACACAGTTACGAAGCCAAGCTGTGGCGAGGCACGCCAGGATGCCTCCCTGAACCCAGCTTTTGTCTACTTACATCACTGTCATTGGGCTGGGAGGCGCAGCGTGGACATCCAGAGCAGCACGGCATCCGCGAAGCAGGAGAGAGAGAATACAGAATCTGTTAGTCATTCCTCTGTCCAACGGCGGTCACATCCTGGGAAACCACATGGAGCCTTTTTTCATAAAAGGCTGGCACCTGGCACCTCCCAGGCCCACGGCTCGCAGCCGCTTGGCACAGGGGCCTCCTTCCCTTGCTCTAATAAGGCTTCCCAGCTTCACTCAGCACCCATGAGGGCTCGTTTGTGTGAGAGCTGTCTGGGTACGGCCCTCAGCAGGGTTTTTAAAATGAAGCTCTCTGTTGCTGTTTCGGGATGTGCTCATGTGCTTTGCAGAAATCCTTTTAGCTCAGGTTAGGGTTATGTGATCTCCCACCTGTGAGGATGCTCCGCCACCACAGAGCAGCTGCCTGCTCTCCCACCTCCTCTGTCATCTGACGAAAGGTCCCTCTCCTGACAGCAGGGAGCCACTTCTGCTGCGTGCTGCTCGCCCCTCCAGCAGACCTCCCTGAAAGCAAAGCCTGGGGACAAAGCCCCTGGGTGGTAAGGGAAAGGTGTTCTGTTTTTCCTGCTCCTCAGACCAGGGGAGTTGTTTTAGTTATTCCACTTCTTTCAGTCCAGAAGAGTATCTAATATTAGGACAACACCAAAAGCTTATCCCTGGAGCAAATAATTTTTATTTTGGCAAGCTGGTAGTGTTTTGTTATCGTTATCAAGCTGATAAGGGAAGGCAGTAGATTTTTATTCTGTGTGCCCAAAATTGCGGATTTCCCTGAGGTTTCTGAAATAATTTTTATTTTGGCAAGCTGGTAGTGTTTTGTTATCGTTATCAAGCTGATAAGGGAAGGCAGTAGATTTTTATTCTGTGTGCCCAAAATTGCGGATTTCCCTGAGGTTTCTGAAAGGCTGAATGAGCACAAGCATATTTCCACAATTAAATGTGTCACATGCAGCAGAGCTAATGCCAGGCCAGGATGCTGACACTGCCACCACGGCATTTGTGGAACAGATTCATGGCTCGCACGGCATTAGTGCCATCAAAGGATTACAGAAATGTGTGACTTCACACTAATCTACTCCATAAATCTTTTAATATGAATTTCGCAAAAGCCCTCATTAAAATGCCATCGTATGTGATGTAACATAGCATCGACCTTGCTGACGAAGAGCATTAAATTGCCTCTCTGCACGATTGCTGATGCTCCTACCTGTTGCATGGCCATCCAAAACTTGCGCTGGAGCAAATCCAGCTTAATTTGCACACCCACCGCTGCGGGAAAGAAAAAGAGGGGAGGATCAAAAGAGGAGCATGAAAGACAAATACCAGTTAGGAAAAGAGGAGTAAATATTCGCCCAAGGTGATGGGATGGAAATCACAATTGCAACCTGCTTCCAAGTGTGAATGATAAAGGCTGAGTCAGACTGCCAAGTGAGAGTCAGAGGTTTAACAAGGGAGAGGAAAAGGGGACGCTGACTGTACTGAGGTACTGAGATTTCCCTCACACTAAACACTATGAAGCTACAAACAAATCAACAAAAATAACAACAAAAAAAGCTTTTGCCTTTGTCTTTTTCAGATTTGCCTGGCCAGAATGGATGTTTGTGATCGCCCCAGCCTCAACTCCTATGCCACGCAGCTTCAATCAGAAATAAAGTAGGCCAGTGAGGAAGGGATTAATTTGAAAACCCACCTGTCTCGAGGGGGAACCACAGAGATTTAGATTCTTCCTAAGCCACTACAAACGCACAGAATTGTGAATGCCACTTGACAGAAAGTGTCGATTATGAATAGCAGTTTGTTACCTGGTCCCAGCCTAGTGCACGGTGGGCTAAGCAGAACTCTGTGTGTATCTGTGTTTCTTAATGAAGTGCCCTAATTTCTTGGCTTAGTTTCTCCTCTATTCCCAGCCTCATGCTCCTGAATTAAGGCATAGTTCCAGAGGAGAAGGAAGGCGGCAGGATCTCCCTGACAGCACAACCTGGCTGTCCCTGGGTAGGCTGCCTACAAGCGCACACAAAAACCAGTGCAGTCGTGCACAGCCTGGCACGGTGATGGGGAACAACTGGGCTGTGTGTCAACCAGTGGAATCCAAGAGCTCTGGAGGAATTACAGCCTCAAGCAGGACCTTGAAATAGAATACAAAGTGTAAGTGAGGGAGAAAAAGAAATACAGGGAGAGAGATCTGGAGCCTTTTTTCACAATCACCAATATCAGGAGGATGAAGTGTTGCTGTTTCTACAGATTTCCTCTGAATTAGAAGGAGCTTCAAAGGGGGGAAGAGATCCTTTAAATCTGAATCATGTCGTGTGGGTGCTTTTAAGCTACGCGTATGATCTGGTTCTCTAATTCGGATGGGTATGAATTAAAACTGGAGTATGCACTGGTCTGTTTTCTCGCCGCATGTACAGAGACCCTGGCACCTGGCATCAGCTCTGCCTTCTATACCAGTGTCCTTGTCACATTTCTACTGCTGGTACATCTTACAAATCCCGTGTATCAGAGGCACATTTCTTATCCATCTCTCCCTGCTGCAAACCGAATCTGACTGCCTGTCTGTGGGGGAAAGGAATGATTCTGTAGAGCTGCCTTGCCCTAAGCCTCACAGAGCACAAACCAGACAAGACAAAGAATGCAAACAGGGGAGGAAGGACAGGGCTGAGTCCGGCCCAGGAAGATTCCTCAGCTTCAGCGAGGCTGTGGCAGGCATGGTTTGGCTTGGTGCCCCTGCTGACAAACCAGCACTCCACGACAGAAGGCAAGCGGTGCCGTTGCTGCCGAGTCCCATGAGGCCCACGCACCTGCTTTGGTACGTAGCTTTAAATAAATTCATCCTTTGAAACCATCTCAGGGAAGAGTCATTCCCCTTATCACAGCAGACCACATCGATGGGACTGAGCATTACCCAGGACACAGAGTTTTCGTGAGACTTGAAGAGGAATCAATACCTACCTAACTAACCTTGCAATGCAGACTTACTCAGTGGCTTGTGGTTTTGCCAGTGGGGGCATTTTGCCTCAAATTGTTCTTCAGAGAGATCTTAGCCCCTGGTTGTAAACCCTTGCTTCTGCCCAGGAGGCATAAGCAGCACGTGCCCATCCTGGACAGAGCTGCCTGCAACGAAGAAGAAAATCTGGGGGGTTGCACTGGTGGCCAGGGGCAGGGACAGAAAGTGGCAGCTACTGGCAAGAACTGTAAGAAACTTTCAGGCATTCAGGTGACCTGAGTAAGACATGGGAGCTGAGGAGAAGCAGGCCACTATCAACGCCCCCAGTGCTAGTAACAAATAGTCATCTGGGCATCTTCACACTGTTGGTGAGGTCAAGGAGAAAGGAGGAAAGCAGTGATTCAGTCTGAGATAAGGATGATGCTATAGCTCAAGTGAGAGGGAAACAACTGGAATAAACTCCTCTGTGCTTGTTCCAAAGAATAACTGATTGTTAACGAGCCTTTTTGCTCTGGTGGCAAAGGGTATGCTGCATCAGCGGGAAGATCTGAGGTCCATGAAACGATGAGTGGCTGCTGCAGAGTCCCCAGAGAGACCACGGCTAATAATTCTATTCCTGCTCATATGCTAGCAACCTGCGCAACTGCAGCATCCCAGCAATGCAATCAAACGGGAGGACCAGCGGTGCTGAACACCTTGCACAGGTGAGCATCACCGTGTTGACGCGGTACCCAAAGCTGTGCACAACCTCCCAGCGGCAGGCAAAGCAGCTCCCCACCCTGCCTGCAAAGCCGTGCCTGCAGTGGGCATTCCCCGGAGCTGTGCACTGCCGTTCACCGTGGAGATGAGAGCCTTCCCCTCCACCTGTTCATCCCTCTGCTGAGCATGCCTGCTTCATTAGCTCATCCTCTGCTTGCCTCTCTTTCTGTCTGCAGTCTCTGCCTTCTCTCTTTGATTATCCATATGTTGTTCTCTTAAGGAGCTTTCCCCAAGATTTAATTCTTGGGCCTGCCGCACAACAAAAAGGCACAAGAAAGAGTCTCAAGATTGCATCCTGCAGTGTGCTTATCAAGATTTACCTTGCCATTCACAACCTGTTTTCATGGCAATGGTTAAATAAAACCTGTGATTCTAATGGAAGGTACCAGAACAGCAGAGCAGCCACATCCGTACCATCCATTTGCATTCTCCAGTCCCTATTTCTGAAATATTCTTATTTTCCCTCTTGAGTCAGTAACTCAAAATTTCACTTTGAGTCCTCTAAAAATTTTACTTTAAAAGATAACTTCCACACAAATTAAAATGAACAAAAAGCCCAAATCAGCCTGTTCATTATACTGGACCTGATAGAAGGGGCAGTTTAAGTAGATCAGCAAAAGAGTAAATTCTTGCAAATGTGAGCTACCGAGGTCCTCATCAAGATGGGGGAAGGAAAGATAGGCATCTGATTTTGGAGGAGGAATGCTACAGGAGCCCATGGGAGAGCACAGAGGAAATCCTGACGGGGGAGCGGGCTGGATTTGGCTGCTTACTGCACCCCCGTACCAGCAGGCGATGTCAGGCAGGGCAGGGAATGCCTGCCGCTGATGGATGTCAGCACACGTGCACCGGACCTATGGCTGAGCACACTCCCTGCCGCACACAAAGTTCAGGGGAACGGACTGCGGACCTTTCACCCATTCCCCTCGTCCCATCTACCCCCTAGAAGCATCCCTCAAGCTCTCCCTGAATCCCTAAGGGAACAGACACAGGGTTGTGCCGCCCACCGCGGGCACCTCTCAGTCAAGTCTCCCTGTTGGACACACTGCCTCCCCAGCATCGTCTCTGGAGCACCGGTGGGAAGGGGGTGCCTTTCTCCCAGGCTCCCCGGCTGCTCCCCTGCTGTCTCCCCTTTGCTGCAGCCTCTCGCCTCGCTCCTATACAAAAGCCAGGGCTTGACCCTGCTCATCCTGACGCCTTTCTCTCTGAGTTTATTGTCATCAGCCGTAGCAGGGGAGTGATGGAGGGAGGGGAGGAACTGCTCAGCTCGGTGCCTGCTCTTGTAACCCGTGCCTGAGGGGCTGTGGGGAGCTCCTCCCGCCCTGGCACCTCCTCACCCCTCCTGGAGCCCCTCGGCTCCTGGCACCCGGAGAGGGATGGCAGCAAGGGCGGGATGAGCGAGAGAGAGGGACTGGCAGCAACTGCCCTTTCTCCGGGATGCGTCGAGAGGAATGAAAACCTCCCGAGCTCCTTCCTCTGGGTGTTTGGGAGCAGATCCTGCCTGCCTGGCGGGGTGACTCCTCTGCACTGTCTGTGCGCGTTCCTGTGCGTGTGCTGCTGCCATCGCAGATGTACCCCCAGCTGTCACTTCACCGCGCACAGTCGCTCCCTCTCCCGCCTCTCTCTCTCTTCCTCGCTCCCCCTATTTATTATTTACGAAGGATTACAGTCCCTTTCCCACGCTGTCACCTCGCTGTGCGGCTCCTCTGCCCTCCACGCGGGGCGAGCGGCTGGCTAGGGAGGGCTCCTGCCAGCTAGGGTCCACCGAGAGTCCAGCTGCAAACACAGGCACTTTCTGCCGGATTCGCTTTGGGATTGTACCGGGTTAAGAGAGCTGGAAGAGCTGCCGTTCTCACAGGAGGGTCCATTCCAGCCTGAGAGAGGTAAGGAAAGACGTGTCCCTTTCGCGTTTTCCCCCATCCCCGGCGAAGCGGGATGAGCGGAGCTGCCCCCAGGAAGCGGCGTCCCCCGGGAGGAGAGCGGCAGGCAGGGCAGCACTGTCTGCCAGCCAGCCCAGTGCTCCGGCTCCGCGCCGCGAGACTGACGGGCAGCGATTTCCCCCATGCAGCAGCACGGCAAACCTGCCGCAGAGGTGGCTCGTACTGGTTCCAGTCCAGTTTCAGCGCAGGCAGCCGGGAGCAACTTCTCCCTGCTGAGAATGGCACCGGCACCTTTCCTGGCACCGCAGGCGGCTCAGGCGCAGCTCCGAGCTGAGAACTCGGTGCTGGGGTCACCCGCACCGGGCAGCTCCTGGGGAGCCCTGCCTTTGTCCCCTCCTCGGGGCTCCGAGAGGGGCCAGCATGAGAGGTGCCACTCGCCCGACCTGTGATGGCTTTGCTGGCTATCATTTTGGTCTCAGTAAGAACAACCTAAAATGGAGAAGTACGGACCAAAATTGAACAGGTTCAGCGCTCAGCACACAGCTTTAGGATCGGGGGGGGTGTATGTGTGTAAGTGTGTGGGTGTGTGTGCTCGTGGACATGACCACAGGACATGAAGTGAAGGATGCCAAATCACAAGCAGAGCCAAAAATAAGTCCCAAGTTGCTTTCAGCATCTCCGCAGGCTGAGCCTGTGATTTCTGAACTTTTGGGTGGAAGGCACAGCACTGAGGGAGGTGGGTGAAACACAGCACAGAGAGGCTTCACAGCCTTTTGCAGCCCTGACTGGGAGGAAAGGGTGAGAATGAGGTCCCGAAAGAGCCGAGGTGAAGCACACTGGATGGGGTATATATGTAAGCATCAGCCGGTCTGTGTGTGTGCACATACATACGCGTGCACAGACACGTGCACACGTGCATCCCACACAGGGCATTCTGCCCCCTCCTCCTCCCCCCTCTGCCTGACCAGTTTATTACTGTCCCCACATCTCCTGCTAATTAAGAGAGACGCGTTAAACTGGAGCTCTCCCGATTTGGGGAGAGAGGATATTTGAAGCTGTTGCTCCCACCAGGTCATGACCCAGCTGGGCCCCAGGCGTGGACTGCCAGGTAACCTGAATGTGCCACATCCAGCCCTGATGGGAATGGCAGCGAGCAGGATACAGCACTGCTCTGCTGCTGGCGTCTGACCTGCCACTCAAGGATGGAGAGAGAAATTAAGATCTCATTTGGGGAAGGACTGGAGCAGCTGCTATTGCAGGAGAAGGAAACCCTTAAAAGACAGGGGAACCCTTAAAGGCACACAGCGACTTGTCCCAAAGCAGGGGAGATTTGTAACTGTGAGGAGAAGGGAGCCTTTCCAGAACTGCAGACCATTTTTCTTCTGAGCTTTGTCACTCAGGTCTGTTGGGGGGCGGGGGGGGGGGGGGTGGATCTTCCTCTAACTGCTGTGGGCAAACAACATTTGCAAGGGAATTATTCCACATGAGCGAAAGGCTTGCGGGAGTTGTCTCCCTGTCAGACATCAGTGCTGCCTCTGTTAGTGCATCCTGTCCCCTTGGAGGAATTATGGTAAATCCTGAGCAAAGGGGCTGTTTGCAAAGAGAAAAGGGGGGAAGCCTCCTTACGTAATTTTTGTACCAGATCATAGCTTTACCCTTTCCTCCAGCAAAGTGAATGTCACATGCTAGCAAGGTGCACTCTCAGCTCAGATATCTTCAAGAGTTACTCCGGCTTCCTGCCCTTCCTCTGGCTTTTTTTAAAGCCTGATGCAGAAAGGATTTTCTAGGCTCTTCTGCACCACAGAAGCCTGATGAAGGCAGACCTGTGTCTCGGGAGGGCTGAGAGGGTCAGCAGCAGCACGGGGCCATAAGGAGAGCTGGACAGGAGCATTCAGGGAGCAGCAGAGGCTGGAACAGGATGGGGAGAGGCTCAAGCCCACGGGAGGGCATTTCTGGGCAGTTCTTCGGTGACTCCTCAGCACTTGCCTGTTGCTGAGTCAAAAGACAGAGCAGGCAGTTTCCTTCACTTGCCATGTTTGGTTACAAGCAGCTGCTTACACTGCTTGACAACTGTCCCAGTCCCGGGTGGCTCCCACCGTAACTCCGATGACCATACTGGGATGCTCCTGCCAGCTGGGTAGCGCCTCGGCGTGCTGCACCATGCCACACACTCAGCTCCAAGCGGCAGTGGGAGTTCTGGGATGTTCCTCCTGCTGCAGGGAAATACCTTGTCATCACACACACCTTGTTCCCGCCGTGGCTTTACCAAAATGCTGGCCCACAAAAAAGCTTTCTGTGATTGAGGGTATGATAACAGCAAGAACATGTACATTTTTTTCCATAAACCAGTTCAATTCTAGACTCAAGAGACCGAAGGAAAAGTTGCTTCACCTGTGAGGGGTTGGATTATGTGAAATACATTATTCACATTGGAAAAACGAGCAGCAGAAAGTTAGGAAATGTTGGTACTGGAGGCAGCGTGCCACTTGCACCGGGCTGCAGTCCTGACTGGTAGGATCACATGCTGTATTTTCATGAGCTGCTTCATTCAGGGTGCTCGGGGAGTGAAGCAGGGGGCTGGTGGGTTTTTTTTTTTTTTTGGGTACTGCAAAATGTGTGCCTGTTTTCTTTGTTTGCTGCCTGCCAAGCAAGCCCTGCAGGCAATACATCACTATTCATTGTCTCGTGGTGTTCTGAAGATGTTAGCTGCTACAGTTGCCTTGTAGCTGATGATAGAGAATTTATGCTCCTGATGAGGCAAGGGAGAGTGGTTGTTTTCCTGGCTTGTGAAGGGAAAAGCCACACAGGGAAGGAGCAGCAGGTGCAGGGCCAGAGCCTGGGACCTCTTGGCTCTCAGTGCTGTTGAGACTGTACCAGTTTGCTGGCTAAGCTGCCAGCATTATGGGAAACAGCTGTGAATGTTCAGCAGTTCTGCAAAATGGCCCCTAGGGTCTTGTGTTGGGCACCCGCAAAATTAGGAATGTACAGACTGTGGCCTCCTGCCAAAATTGTGCTTTAATATTTAATTCTGACCATATAAAAATAGCCCTATTTATTGCAACATCCTCATTGTTAGCTTGAGTATCATGTGTCCTTTGTGCTGAGTATGGGACAGGGTCCTGTGAAAAAAAGAAATGGTACTTGGTCGGGTAAGAAAAGGCAGTGCTGTGCTGCATCAATGCCAGTGGCTGAATGAAGGCTGGGCAAGTATGAGCTCACATTTAAGTCCTTGGCTTTGCAAGCCTATTTTATCACATGGCAGTTTTTTTCTTCTTTTAATGAAAATGACAATTTCTTGGTTATATTTTTTTATGAATGGGAAAACAAGAGACTGTCTATTATTTATGCCCTGCAATGCCCCACGCCCATCACAGGAAGGACTGAGACTTAAGTTTACAGCAAAGCCCCTCAAGTCAGAGCTTCTCGACTGACTGCAAGAAAAGGCTGTTACCTGGAAGACGTGCCCTGCTACCACGCTCCTCCTCACTTCAAGGAGGCTGGGAACATTCCTTCCCCATGGACCACGCTCTCACGCAAGGGATAAAAAAGCAAGACCTCACCCTGAGTCTGGAGATGAACTGCTAGAGGCAGCTTGGCTTGGCACTCATCTCTTGGGGTCCCTTTCCACTCTTGGTGAGTGCCAGTGCTGCCCAAAGCAGGGTGTGATGCTCTGTGACTTTGCTGTGAGGTACCTGTGTGGGGGCAGAGGGGCTGAAGGCAGGCCCTACTCTCCACACCACTTCTAGTGATTTCGATGGGATGTGAACTTTGCCGTAAAGGTATCTCTGCTGTGGCTGCAAATCCTGCAGAAAACCAAAGTCACATCAAATTTGCAGGCCTTCCTCAGCCTCGGCAAGCTCTGCAGCATGAGGCTGTGATCTGTGTGCTAACCCAGATGCCTCCAAAGATCCTGGCTGGAGCTCTGGGTTGTGGGAGCTGTCATCACATCTTGTTGAGCTATGGGCAATGCTCCCAGCTTGTAAAAAGCATAATTGTGTCCCAGAGATCCGCAGGCACCCCCGGAGCTGAAGGCAGCAGCCTAGATCCCATGCAGTTTGTGTGGACTTTGCAGGGCTGCCCCTCTCGGATGCTCTGGGAAGGTGCTGGGGGGCGATGGGGCAGCAGAACAGCTCCAGGCTCTTACAGGCAGCACCAACAACCCTGTGCCCCACTGGCAACCAAGTGAGACAGATCTCTGCAACTCACTAAGGCAGGAAAACGTCTCCTTCAGAGTCCAGTACAAATGCATCGTGTGGGAATGATGAGAGTCAGCCTCTCCTCAGGAGGTCTGCCAGGAGCTGTGTGCATGCTGGATCACCAATCCCCCCATGCCCCTGTGCAGGCATGGATGGTCCCTGCCCCTCTGGACATGCCCAGGGCACAGCCTCGTGAGACCTGAGTGAAGTTCTTCCATTTTTCCAGGGTTTTCTACATCCTCTCTCTCCTCCTGCTCCAGCTGCCGAAGCAACAAGCCACTACCCTTGCAGGCTCATTTTGGGAGCCTGGCACCCAGGGAAGCACAGCCACCGTGGGGAGTGACGAAAAGGGGGAGCAGCCTTGGTGGCAGCAGCTTTCCACCCGCTGGCTTCTCCACCAGAAGAGAGAGTAACAAGAGTCAAGCATAAGGAAGGCCAGTGAGCTCAAGGGCCCAGTGTATTTCAAAATGCAGGCTGAAAAAAGCAAAGCTAGTTTTTGGGATAATGCAGAAACAAATGATGGGGAACACGAAGGTGTGGGGCATTTTGTGTGCAAGGGATCACTCTGGCTTGCAAAAGTTTGCCTCATTTTTGGAATGAGAAACCATTTTTGGAAGGAGAAAGGCTTACGGCTTAACGCCTTGACCCCTATAAGATGTAACGGAGGTCTCTTGGTATTGATCTGGAAGCCCCTTGATTTGGCAGTCTGGTCATGCTGTCCAACAGACATCTGGCCTAGCGCTCCGGGGACAGAGCTTACATTGATTAAAAACTTACATTTTCCTATCTTGCTGCTAAATTGATGCACCTCCATCTACTACTCTGTGCATGCAAATGTATCTCTTATCTCAGACAGGCTGGCACCTTCCCTCTTAAAGATCTGCTGCATCCTTTGACTCTAAATAAGAGACCCAGGGAAGGTACTGGGCCATGTTAAAATTTCTGAGCCCTCAGAGAATCCTTCACAAATGTGAGCCCATACATACCTTCCTTCTTGAACACCACCCGAATAAAAACAAGAAAGAGAATACTTGGGGATTCAGAGCACCGTCCAACCAAGAAGTGCAGAAAATACCTGTGAGCCCAGTAGTGATGGGAATGAGGACCAGAGAACCAGGACTCTCCCACCAAGCTGTCTTCTCTGCCTGCAACCTTTTCCTGGCTGTACCACCCACGCACACCCCCGGGGCAGGCTTGCCAGGAAGGGGGGAGCAGCACTTGAAATGCCAGTGAGCTGGAGGATGCTCGTAGGGTGTAGAGGAGGAACTGGGAGCAGAAGGGGGCCTCCCTCAGACCTGCCAGGTCAGGAACGGCTGCAGTCCTTCTGTCAAGGGACTGAGCAAAAGGATTAAGGGCCTGACCATGGGATTAACCCCTGCAGGAAATTAAAGTTGTAGAGAAGGCTCTTCACTCCACAGCTGAGAGAAAGAGAAAAACTGGGATCTGGATTAGAACTGGCAGGGCTGGTGACAAGCCACCACCCACAGCCAACTGTTCCCGGCTGGATCAGAAAATGTTATCTCAACCTTCATGTAGAACCCCCCTCCACATCTCACTTGGTTACCAATTTTTGCCAACAGTGTGAGAAGAACAAAAACATCACCCTGTGGCAAGAAAAAGAGGAGGAAACTGGGTAGTCAGCTCACGTGTCCCTCCTCTGAGCCCCTCTCCCACTCCCTCACCCGCTTCCCTTCTCAGCTGCCTCCGTTTTGCAGGCAGGAAACCTGCACGTGGTCTGTCGCGTTCAGCAATACTTGGAGAAGATGCTGGCACACACATGGCTGGATTTCTTCCTGTCAACTGCCCCCTCAGCTCTCCTCCTGCTGCTGCTCTGGGCCTCCTCCATATGCCGCACTCGCACTGCGCCGGGACTTTCCTGTCACTCCTGGCTGGATATCCCGGTCTCTCCACCTGCTTCCACAGCTTCCCAAGGAATTCCACATCTCCACAGCAATCTGGGTCTTTCCCAGCAGTGCTACCCTCCCTGTCTCCCCTTCCGATGCTCTGTATTTCTCAGGGGATTTGCTGGGGCTTTACGCCCTTGGTATTTCCAGCTCCTCCAGAATTTCCCGGTCTCATTATTGCGCATTGGTCAGGGAGGCTTGGGGTGCAAATAATGTTTTCTGCTTAAGGTATGGAATAAGGAATCAAGAGAACCGGCTTCTCTCCTGTTTTTGCCACAGGCCTGTCAGGAAACTTTGGGAAAACCTGGCCAAAAATCCTTTATTCTGTGCAACTTTGATAAGGTCTACAAATACTGTCTGCAGGACAGGAGAGCATTTACAAGCCCAAGTGCAAACGCTGCACTTGACAGGTTTGAAAATCCTGAGTGAGTGGGGAACTGATGTGGACTAATGATGAAGTATCAAAAGCAAGGCAGCTGAAATTTCGGCCAGCCAAAATCAGCAGCCAGTTTTACCAGCATCATAGTTTACCCCTCCATAAAATAGGGATAAAGTTGATCTTTCTTGGAGGGTCCTCGGGAAGAAATATTTTTTACCATCAACACATTTGCATTTCAGAGGTGCCTACATTGCCAATCCAAAAATCAGAAGCTTTTTGACCTTTTCACATCACAGAGAAAAGGATGAGGTTTTATTCACACCAGGCTAGGAATGTGCCAGAGTCCCTTACAAGACCAAGTGGGTTTTACACTTTTTCTACTTACTTTACAGCTTTCTGTATGAAGTGTTTTGCTTAGCTGTGATTGATCACTGCAAGTCAGAGGGCACTATTTCTTCTGCAGCTGGGTTCCTCGTACGAATTTAAAATGTGCTTTCCATTGATTGTGACAGCACAACACTAATGAATCTTGAACACATGTGTTAATAAATCAGCAGGTGCTGCAAAGGAAGCCCCCAGCTCTTTAGCTTGGAAGCTCACTGGGGCAGTGACACGCACTGGATGTTTCCACAGCACTCTGCTATCTCTGAGTGCTTTGGCATTCCAAAGAGACGACAAGTGAGAGGCTGCCACTGAGACAATGTGACCTCTTGGGATCGGTAATTTGCACGACTGACAGGTCTGTTGAGGGACCAAGAATGGGTGAGGTCTCCATGCCATCTAAAGCCACTTGTGGTGTGGCAGTCAGGCCACACAGATGATGTGTCTCTGCTGCCACTTGCCCCCCAAGGGCAGATGAAGGAACATGCATAGAACAACATGCTTTAGTCACTCAATGCTGGGGTACCACTGTCCCCCTCCATTATGGGGTGATAACAATAAAACACAAATCCTAAAAGCAACAAGGAAAGGGGAAGGAAAGAAGATAATCTCCTTAAAGCGTCCTCCATGCCCTCCCTCATGCTGCTGCTTTTCTGATAAAGGCTAAAGCAATTCAGCATTGGAAAGGGGAAAGGGACTTTGCCATCAAGGAGAGTGTGGGGGAGGGATGAAAGTCTGTGCATACTTTCTGATAATTTATTGCTGGCATCTGTTGCAATCTCTGCTACCTACCCTTCTGTAATATAGGTCACCCACATGCCCCGCCAGTGCTCATAAGCCAGGCTGTTAACGGAGTCTGATCCCTCAGCCACGATCCAAGGGTTAGTGCAAGGCACTTGGAGAGATAATCAGAGACAGAGGTTGCTGGGCTCTGTTCCTGACGGTGTCTCATCCCAGTGACACAGTCACCTGAGTCTCTAGCCTCAGTGCTGCTGTGTGCAGAATGGGATGGATTTATCCACCTACCTAGAGCAGAAGCACCGCTGGCTCTTACCTCAGCCTTACTTCTGGGGGTCATTAAACACGAAATAACACCACCTGCAGCTACGCTAAGAGCCGTTCATGGAGCACCTGGCAAGCTTGGGACAGAAGGTGACGCAGAGGTGGGAAGAGTCACTAAGCCAGAATGTGGGTACAGTAACCCAAAACCCTCTCTGCTCTCTAGCATGCTCCTTGGGACCCTACCCACAAAAGCTACGGCCTTGGGGCGACACTGCAAACATTACTGGTGCCTGGGCACAGAGAAGCAAGCACAGGGTAGGAATAGTGCCTGCTGTAGTTTTCAGGCCCTGGCAAGTGCTGCAGAGTCGTTACAGTCCCCCTCTGCATCCCCCCCTTTTTTCCCTCCCCCTGCCCCCAGCAGTGAGGTTCGCTGTTCAATCTAATTAGGGGAATCCTCATTAGAGAGTCCTCTAGAGTCTGACAGCAGGCCAAATGTCCAAGTGGCACTTCAGCTCGGTGTATTTTTGGCCACTGGAGCCCATGGGCCAGAAACGGATGATTTCATTTTGTTGCTTTGAGCTGAAACTAAAAAAGTTTTCTTTTACTGTCCTATTTGAAACAGTGATAAGAAAAGGCCATCACCAGCCCCACAGGCTACCCTGTTTTCTCCAGAATCTGGAAAGACATTCCACTCCAAGCACATGGAAGGAAGCTCTGGCCACTGTGCCCCATGGATCACAGGGCATTCAGCTGACATGTTGCTCTAGGGAGAAGGAACCATCTAGAAAGCCCATGAGAAAGACTAATGCCTAGTTTGTGGAGCCCTTGGATGACTTCAGAGCTCCAGCAGTGCTGACCAGCCTTGAGTCCCCAAACCCAAGCAACGCCAGGCAAGTTCAGAACAGATGGCACAGAGCCTCTCTTGTTGAGTTGGGGGCATACAGGGAGCACTCCCAGGTCTGGCAGAGTGCTCGCTGCTGGAAAAAACCCCTGGCTGCCAGGCTGAAAGCAGCCAGACAGATCTGGTGCTGCTCTGGAGAGGCTTGAGGTGTGGGCAGGTGATATTTGCCCCAAGATTACGAGTTCCCAGTGCTGCACTGGCAGTGAGTGAGTGCAGCTGGCCTGGTGCTCTGCAGAAGGCATCTCTTGGGCCACAAGAAAACTGCTAATTAACTTAGAATTTTAAGTCAGAGGAAACCTTTAAAAAAGAAACTCTTTTAAATCCTCTCTGCCTCCTTGCTCTCTCCTGACTGCGGAGTATTAATCACTAAGGGTATAATGTTCTTATGGGCAGTAGATGCGTAGGAGAAACTGTTTTTTTGCTGGATCCTTGGAATTTAAATTTCTCCACGAACATACTTCTTCAAGGTATAAATGCAGAAGCTCATTGACCCTCACCCTTCAGCAGCCAAGAACCTCTATCTATTCCAAATCTACTGCTCTGCCACCTGGGCATATGGTATGCTTGGAGAAGCAGGCAGCTTTGTGGAAGACGTGGAGGTTAATAAATGTGGGTTACAGAAGAGTCCCCGGCACATGTGCAAGCCCAACTCTGTGCACACATTTGTAAATGCAAGCTAGATGGGTGACTCTGTGCATTTGAACATGAAGGTAGCTGCTTTTAAGTCTTGGAAACACGTGTATGAGTGCACACAGGGTGGCTGCTATCTATGGAGTGGGGAGTGTGGCATATATGTGACATGCTTTAAAATAATCTTGGGTTTATCAAGGCCCTTCCATCTTTGTGCATCTTGCAGCGCAGGAGACAGCATTAAAGCCTGAACAGGTGTTAATCACTATGCACTGTAATAAATTCTAAACATAGGGAAGAGGCTTATTTATACATGGCTGCTCCTCCCACCCCGCACTCTCTGCTTGAGCCTTGGTGCTGCCTGAGGGAAAGAGGCGCCCGTGAGGTACCAGAAATGAGTGCAAGAGTTGGACCTGCCCTGCCAGAGCAGAAGGAGCCGGGGGTGGAAGCCCTGACCCTGTCCCCATCCCCACGCCCGGGTGTGCCAGCCCTGCCCTCGGCGCCCATCGCTGCCCGGGGACGGCGGGCATGAATGGCACGGAGCGCGGTGGCAGAGACACCAGCGCATGGCCTGAGAGGGGGCCTGGGCTGAGGGGGCACCGCAGAGGGCAGCCGTGTCACTAAGCACCCAAGGAAGCCGGTTTTGGGGTTGTTTTGGTTTTTTTTTTTAAAAAATTGCTTAGCCCCCCTAATTGGAACCAAGCCAGCTGATACAGATGGGGTGTTACAAAACAGAGCCAAAAGGCAAGAGCACAAGGAACAGAGCTATCTATAACCCTGACAAAGTTAGATGGAGTGAAGGTGGGGAAGAGGGAAAGGCAGAGCATGGCAGGCGGCTGCCCCTGATGCTGAGAGCAAGGACGTGATCATTTGGCAACAGGATTTGGAGCTGATCGACTGGCGCTATCCAGCAGGCAGATAAGGCTCTGTGGCTGTCAGCTTAACTCTGCCGTTTATTCCAGTGCTGTAGGGAGTTAAATAGAGCACACGGAAAGCCTGCTGCTGGGGAGTGAAAGTCAAGGAGGGAGAGGGAAGGAAGAGGCTGTAATTGGGCAGTGGCCGGGGACTCGGGTGGAAGTGGCTGCAGGCAGAACCCCTCCAGGTAAGTGCTTGAGGCTTTTCGTCCTCCTTTTTGATGTGGACAGGCGGGGACAGGAGACTTCAGGGGTGGCATTTAGGATGGAGACGTTTCTGTGGGGGAGGCTGAAAGTCTCCTCGGTCAGGGCGAGCGCGAGCACCAAATGGGGCCAGCTATTTGTTGCAGCTTCTCCTTCTGTGGGGACTGCAGGGAAAGGGCTCCAGCTCACTTTGGGGAGCGGGGGGCTGCAGCGGATGAAGGTTGAATTGGTTTCAGTACCATGAGAGGTATTTGGTGCATTGGCATTTAGGTAAACGATCTAAATAGCCTTGCAAACGTGCAAGTCTAGGTTCTGAACCTGCTCATGATTTTCATCAAGATGCTAATTTTAATCTTTCCTGGTGGTTTACATTCCCATATAAAATATATCAGTCCTGGGAGCCTGGGGGAGGGCAGGCACCTGGCACGTGTGTGGGGAGAGTGTCCTGGTGGCAGCGCAGCACCCAGCTAAAATAGCCGCTGTGGATGTTGTCGGAGCCCCTCAGAGGGGATGGAGAATGGCTTATTTCTGTACTCTGGTTGAAATGTGTCCATCTAACTGCTGCTGTGACTGTGGGTGGCACGTCAGAGAGTACGCAGGGGGACAGAAGGGTTTGTGGTGTTTTCATTTTTCCTGCCTCCTTGTATCCAAAAGGGAAACAGGAGGGAAGTTGAAACCTGTTGTCAGTCACTTATTGTCAGGGGAGAGTTTATGGTCTTTGGCTTTCTAATTAGACTGAGGATTTTTCCTTCTGCTAATTAAGATGCAATTCCTCTCTTTTCAACACTCCCACTCAGTCTCCCCCGCCTCAGGTCCTTCCTTCTCCTTCTCCTCCGAGGCTCGCTCGCTCTTCAGCTCCTGCAGTTGCTGCAGTGGGAAATCCCCAAGCTGAAGCTGTGCTGCTCTAGCCACCACATCCATTTTACCTTAAAACAGACAGGAAGTGCTGGTAGGGAATACGGCATGGGGGGGGTGTGGTGGAGTGGGGGGAGGAGGAGGAGGGAGAGAGGCAGCTTGGCAGCCGCTGGTGCCCAGATCCCAGCGAGCCTGAGCCGTGCGTCAGGCAGAGGATGCACAGGTGGCACCAGCCTGCGTGGAGGCGACAGGAACGAGCCGGAGTCTGCTGCCCTGGCAGGGTCACCTTAGCAATTCATCAGGTTAACCTTGAGCATGAGGCTAATGTAGCTCCCGCAGCAGGCTATTCAAGCACAAACTTCTCCCTGGCACTTAGGTGAATCAGGTTTTATTTCTGCGCCGTGAGGTTCAGAATGAATTAATGTCGCGCCTTCAGCACGCTGCGCCTCCTGAAATATCCTCCATTTCTCCTCCAAAACAGAACTGATGCCTCAAAGGCAAAGCAGTAATTGGGGAGGGGAAGGGACGACACTGAGCTCAGCCCCATGTGCTGCACCCAGGGAAGTGAATCTCATCCGCTCTGCTCTGCTTTCCCACTCCAGGAGCTGGCAGGCAGGCTACAAGGTCATCCCTTCTCCCTCTGGGGCCGTGTGCCAGGCTGGCTGTTGGATGTGAAGACACGCTGGAGAAGACAACGATGCTGCCTACAAGTGCTGGCCACCGGTGGAGGAGCAGGTTCCTCATGAGGTGGCAGGAGGCTTGTCGTAAGTAATGCCTACTCAGGTACCAAGTACAGCATTCCTGTTTGTCAAGGGAGTGGGAAGAAAATAGGTCACACTAGGGTTAAGAACAGGGGAGAGGGACAGCTAAGAATGGAGATGTTTGAACTAATTCCTGATTCCTTTAGAGGCCAGGCTAGCTGGCAGGGAGAGTGATATTCTAAAGCTGAAGATGGGCTTAAAGTGGGACAGCGAGTGATGATTGCTTCTGAATTCCAGTGGGCCTGGCAGGTGAGAAACAGCATGACAGACACCATCGCACAAAGACCCACCCCGAACATTTCTCAAATCAGTACCCTGTAAGCTGCAGGCTCCTCTCTGTGGTCGGGGTTTATGCACAGGCTGCTGAGCAAGGCTCCCAGCTCTTCACGGCAAAAGTCATAACAGATTTTAGAAGGAAATGCAGGATGTGGAGGCAGAATTCTCCTACTGGGCACTGCCACATGTAGTGAAAATCAAGGAGTAAATAAAGAAGCTCTCTTTCAAATTAAATTGTGAACGTTCAGCCTGTGCATATTCCCAGTGGACTGGGACAGCTGCCACAGTACAGGAGAGTGCAGAGCAGGCACTGCTAGGGTGATGTGGGGCTTCTGGGAATGTATCTGCATCTCAGGGAAGCACCTGGGGACCACAGCAGAGAGAGGGGACACTTGGAGAGTGTCCCTCACTACTGCACGCCCAGGCACCAAGCAGGTCTGGCCTCCCTTGTTCCAGTCCTCCTGATCACATTTGGAGCTGCAGCTGTAAGAAGCTGGGGGAATTATTTCCTTCTTCAGAAAACGGGCATCTTTGTAATCCATCCTCGCAGACTAGACTGTGTAAATAATTTATAATGACTGCTACTGAGTCTTGACTTAATCTGATACACCTGGATCAGCTTTCTGCCACCTACCAGAGTCACCAAACACCCCACAAAGTAACTTCATCTTCCCCAAACACAAAACCACTTATTACCCATCCTTCTGTAGGGCTGGAAGACAGCTTCGAGTTCTGTCTGCTGCTTCCCTGCCTCTCTTTCCTGTAGAGCTGCATCCTAACCGATGCAATGAATTCCCTGGCCTCAGCTCACATCCTCATGGATGCACTTCTCGCAGGGAAATGAAAATGAAATCAGACTTTCTCTTCTCTGTATGATTTCAGTAAAATATTTCCAAAAGCATACAGCAATATATGGGTAACAACAAGACATTTTTGGCATATCCTACATGGCTGCAGAAGCTTGGCATAAATCCATTTCCTGAACATAACCACAGCCAGCTGCCTGAGACTTTGTTGCTGCCAGCCACTGCCAGCATACTCACTGGTGGAACCCCACAGCCACCCAGTCGGTGCTGGAGGCCGCCAGGCATTCTGAGAGATAAGCCCTGAACAGAATGCCACCTGTATAGCATTACACACGGGCTGCTCTTGCCTTTCTTGGTGTACAAAGCAGCTAAGTGTTATCTCATCATCACAGCTGCCAATCTATTATTAATACTGGGCTTTTGTTAAGCATCCAGGAAAGGACGGGGTCACTTGAGTGACTCATGGCTCTTTCCCTTCCCCTCTCTAGCTCCCATTCTTTTAATTCTCTCCCTACAACAAGAGTGAGGGATTCTGAACAGAATTAAATATCAACCTGTGCTGCAGCAGTCCACAGGCTACAATCTACTTCCACGGCAATTTCTGCTGTGGGCCCCAGCCTTTGCAAGACAAGAAAGCACAGAGGTGCTCAGGGTAAAGATCTGTCTTGCATTTCACCATAAGGATCCATAACTCTCCTTAAGAGAGCACATTTATTGGCACGGCCTGGGCTGATGTACACCTGAGATCTCAAAAGCAGGACAGTAAAAATTTATTGAAGAATTGTGAAAGACGGATGAAATAAGAGAGAACTGATATATTATCTCTGAACATTTACCCCTTGGTCTTTAATAAAGTCATATAGCTTAGGATTCAAACTGGATAGTTCTCCTTACACTACCAGTCCACAAATCTGCCAATTCTCACAAGGATCATTGGGAACCAAACCTGCCCTATGCAGGATGACAGGGTTGGAATACGAAGGCACAGTGCTGACAAAAGCAAAGTTGCTATAAAAAAATGGGCTGTGGGTCAGAGAAAACTCTAGAGAGTGGCACAAGGGAAGAGAGGAAGAGTACAGCTGACTGCAAAGCTGCTCCAGGCATGGGTTTCCTTTGGCTCCCTCTCTTGTGGCAGTCCTTTCACAATTCCTTTAGGATTAAGAAGCCAAACACCTGCTTGTTGGTTCTTTGAAGAAAAGCAGGACAGAAGAACCTGATTTCCAGTTCAGGAAGGAATGGTGAGACAATAAATGCATCCACTTTAGCTACCATTCACCCCTAAAAAGACTCCACCAACCCAACTGGCTGTCTTCTCTGAAGAAAAGTGAGAAAGGGAGAGGACAGGCATGATGTACAGACAAACCTGCTTCAGTTTTAGTCAAATGCTCAAACTTGTCACCTTAAAAACTGCGAGGGAGCTGAATTTGCTTCCCACATTGAAGAATAGTGCAATTCATTGTGTGATCTCAATTCTGCAAAAGGAATTAAGATGAAGGATGCAAATGTTTTACATAGTCTGCTTAAACATAACTCCCACTCCTCTAATGACAGGAGGCACAAAGCTTGCTTTCTTGTTGATAATGCTTCTTTGTCACAAAAATGAGAGTTTGAAAAGCCACTGGCTCCCAGGGAAGTTTGGTAATTAGTGCCCTGGTGCCACTGGCAGGATCTGGACCCATGTCTGGAATCCAGAGCAGCTTTAAAAAATGCTGATTTGTGGTTTGTCCAACCTTGACTTTGAGATACTGCAGGAGAAAGGGAGCGTGTGCGTTAACCCTTTTCCTGATGCTCCTTTTGTCGATTACCAGCCTGCACTTCTTTTCCTCGTTCCATTGTTGTAGGCAATTTTGATCAGAGGAGATACTTTTGGGGCTATTGCTATGGGATTCAGAAACTGTTTTAAGAGCAATGGCAAGTACCAGGTGCAAATGATACTGTGATTTAGAGTCTTAGATCTGAGTCTTATCTATCACAAATATTAGGATTCAAACTGCAGGAGGACACCTGAAATGGAGGTTGTTTTCATTTTTCTTAAAAGCTTTTTAATAACATACCTATTTCTGAAAACCAGAACTTCTTAAATATACCTGGTCCCTCCTCTCTCTACCCTGACTGTTTAGAAAGAGCTGTCCTTTGTCAGAGGGGACATCTCCCACCACTCCATTCTCCTCTGACAGGTACCAGAGCTCCAGTATCTGTTGGCAAAGTCCTCTGGGATGCACCGTTCTGACTTGATTGTGAAACTGGAATGATATTTACTTGCTCGTTCATAAAAAAAAAAGGCTAAGAGGAAAGTCATGCTGTCAGGATGCAGGCCAGCAGAAAAGGGATGTAGCTGTGAGGAAACTCATGACACTGCAGGGCATTGCAGCGAAGAGCCCTGCTGTGAGGGTTGTGGTGTGGTCAGTGGTGGGTGAGGGTTGGAAAGCACCGATCTAATCCATGCCCTCTTTCTTCCCTGCTTTTCGCCTACCAGTGCTTGGCTGCTGGCTCTCACTATGTGCTGCTGAGTCCTTCTTTGCTTGTCCTTCCTCCTGCAAGTGTAACAGTGGCAACCTGGAAGTGGACTGTAGTGGCTTGGGCCTCTCTTCCATTCCCTCAGACATCCCCACAAACACCAGGACCTTCCTCTTTCTCAACAACAAACTCAGCATCCTGCCAGGAGCAGTGTTTTCCAACCTCTCTGCTCTACAGAGGCTGGATCTATCCAACAACTTCTTGGACCAGCTCCCTCAGAACATCTTCAGCGACCTGGGGAACCTCACAGAGCTCCAGCTGAGGAACAACAGCATCCGGGCCTTGGACAAGGACCTGCTACAACACACGGCCCTGCTGCGCCAGCTGGACCTCTCCATCAACGGCTTGGCCCAGATTCCGTCGGGCATCTTCGACGACCTGCCTGCTCTCCGCTCCCTCTCTCTCAGGTCCAATCGCCTGCAGAGCCTGGACAGGGTGACCTTCGAGCCTCTAACCAGCCTGCAGCAGCTCCAGGTTGGGGATAACCCCTGGGAATGCGACTGCAACCTCCGAGACTTCAAGCACTGGATGGAGTGGTTCTCCTACCGAGGTAGGTGCTCGCGCCGCGGGAGGCAAGGGGAGGAGCGCTGGTCTTCCACGGAAAGGCAAACAAAGGCAGGCAGGGACGAAACAGGAGCAGATACAACTGGCAGGTCAGGCTGACCTGAAGGACAGGTCTCAGCCAAAGAGCATGAGCACCCTGCTACAACTTAGTGCCACTGCACCCTCATATAGCAACACTGCTGGTCCATGAAGTCCTCAGCAGCCCTAGATCTCCTATTTCCTTGTTTCATTTCTAATCTGAGCTATTATTTGGTTTTTTTAATCTTGAGAGAAGAAAGAACTTTCCTCAAGTAACACTAAAATTTTAAGATTATGAATTCACCTCACTCTTTCTGCCTAAAGAGAAGAAATGTTTTTCACACTTGGAAATAACCATCCCATTCTCTCTCTTAAGCTGAGAGTATTAAAAGTCAGATTTGGCTGTAATGCATCAGGTTTGCTGCCAACAAAAGAACCATAGGAAACAGTGACAAGTTAGGAAAAACACTGCAGCTAATATTGGAGAACCCAACCTACAGCTCAAATTAACAAGCCAGGCCCCAAGTCAGACTGGCTATAAAATCACCATTTCAAACCCAGCAGTTTTTGACAAGTTTGTATTTCCAGATTTTCCTTGAAACACAGAAGACTAGAAAGGTACGTGTCACTTATCAGGAATGCTGATGGGATGACATGCTTTCAGGAGCTGCAACGCAAAGAAAGATGGCACATTTTACAGGAATGACGACTGAAGGCCTGACCTTCTGTTTCTGGAACCAATGAGTAGGAAAGGGTCTCAAATCATGCGGATAGCAACAGTCAGCTGTCACATCCCTGCTGATCACTGCCATGCTGCAAGGAGATTATCTCTGCCTATGGCTACACTGCAGTCTGAAGTATGCATTTGTGTGAGCAGAATCAAACAAGCACACGAGTGCCACTTTCCACTTTTTCTTTTTATTTTTTTTTTATTTTTTTTTCTTGACTACCATATCGCAAAGCCAGTGGAAAGCACACAGACATAACTTTGCTTTTTGTTCCTCCCCTTCCAAAGAAATTGCCCAAACTCACTCAGGCATTTGTTTCAACGTCTGTCATTATTTTCACAGAGATGGATTAGTTGTCAGAAGATGGGATGTGTATCTGTTGGTTTTTTTTTTTTTTGAGAAGATACAGCCTGGTCCTATCTTTTTTGCTTGAATTTCTCCTTTCCTGAAGTGGTTCTACTGACACTTACATAACTCACTAAACAGTATGAGGCTGACTTAAATCGTTTCAGAGGGCTTTCATGTCTTGGCCTGAAAGATGCCTATGCAAATATCATGCACCAGGAGCTCTAGTGTCAAACCCAACCTAGGCAGAGGCATACTGGCCAGCTGACATGCTTGAAGCTTCCTCAGGGAAAATACTTTAGCAGGTGTGAATGGAGGCCCGTGAACTGAGGATCTAACCCTGCTGTCTCTGTGTGGGGATGAAGCTGTGATTCACTCCTGTTATCTCTGTTGGAACAGGTGGGAAAATCGACCAGCTGGCCTGCACCTTGCCCAAGGAGCTGAAAGGAAAGGACATGCGAATGGTGCCCATGGAGATGTTTAACTACTGCTCCCAGCTGGATGACGAGAACAGCTCCACAGTGCTGGACAATACTGGCCCACCTTGCACTAAAGGAAGCCCTACTCCTTCCAGATCTAAATCAGGCCCAGAAACAGAAGTGGAGCCCAGTGTGGGATGCCCTCAGAAACAGCGGTACCGGCCTGTGAGCGTGCGCCGGGCTATTGGCACTGTGATCATTGCAGGGGTGGTTTGTGGCATCGTTTGCATCATGATGGTGGTGGCAGCTGCCTATGGCTGCATCTACGCCTCCCTCATGGCCAAGTACCACCGGGAGCTGAAGAAGAGGCAGCCACTCATGGGCGACACAGAAGGTGAACACGAAGAACAAAAACAAATCTCTTCTGTGGCGTGAAACTGTTCTAGGAAGGAAGGGACAGCGATGAAAAAAGGTACCTGAGAGCAGTCAAGCATGGGGTCCTCCCAAAATACATCTTCCCAGACAGACTGTGCTATTGCTCCACTCACCCAAGTAGTACAACATGCTTCTGGGGGGTCAGGGCACCTGGCTCAATTTCTTTTCCTCTGCCCCAGGCCCATTTTGTGCCCTTTCACCCTTGGGCCCTCCCAGACAAATAAAGCAGAGTCAGACCTCGAGTGCTTGCTGTGCCTCATGCCCTTGCACAGAACTTCCCTCACATGCCTGCTGCAAAGGCAGCTGGCACCTTCTGGGAGCCTGTGTCATCCTCTCAGCTTTGGTCCTGAGTCGTCCTGTATCCTGTCAAGAGTTCTCTGCAAACAGAGAGCAGCTGTGTGGAACCTCATGTGGGGAGCAGGACGCCACAAGTGTCCACGCCTCACCGTTAGGTCACTGATGTGTGACAGTAAGTTGCTGCCTACCCCACAAATCAGGGCTGCCAGGATCACATCGGAAGGGAGGCAAGGTCCCTAGGGCAGGGCAACAGTCAGTGGGAGACTTCCCTTCTCACTTTTAGAGGTGGAAAGATACCTGCATCACTCTAACATGCTGCCAAGGAGCACAGTGTCCCTCTTCTTGCTCCTGGCCAAGCCCAAATCTTTGAGCTGACACACACGTCACCTGCTGCAGGTGCACAGGCACAGAGTCATCTCCTGTACACACACACACTGACTCATTCTGGTCCCAACACGCACACACAGAGCCAGTCCCAGTTCCAGGCACCCCACCTGCACACGCAGAGCTATCACACATGCCCCTGCTGACCTTCCCAGTTCCAGGCACCCGACCTGCACACGCAGAGCTATCACACATGCCCCTGCTGACCTTCTCAGTTCCAGGCACCCTACCTGCACCCGCAGAGCTATCACACATGCCCCTGCTGACCTTCTCAGGTCCAGGCACCCTACCTGCACCCGCAGAGCTATCACACATGCCCCTGCTGACCTTCTCAGGTCCAGGCACCCTACCTGCACCCGCAGAGCTATCACACATGCCCCTGCTGACCTTCTCAGGTCCAGGCACCCTACCTGCACCCGCAGAGCTATCACACATGCCCCTGCTGACCTTCTCAGGTCCAGGCACCCTACCTGCACCCGCAGAGCTATCACACATGCCCCTGCTGACCTTCTCAGGTCCAGGCACCCTACCTGCACCCGCAGAGCTATCACACATGCCCCTGCTGACCTTCTCAGGTCCAGGCACCCTACCTGCACCCGCAGAGCTATCACACATGCCCCTGCTGACCTTCTCAGGTCCAGGCACCCTACCTGCACCCGCAGAGCTATCACACATGCCCCTGCTGACCTTCTCAGTTCCAGGCACCCCACCTGCACAGGCAGAGCTATCACACCTGCCCCCGCTGACCTTCCCACTTCCAGGCATCCAGGCACCCACCTGCCCATGCTAACCTGCCCTCTGCGTGCAGCCATGGATACATTCAGCCACTTTACCCTACCCTGATCACAGTACTGCGTATCACCTCCTTCTTCAGACAAAAACCATACGCACGCCACTGAGGAGTAACAGAAACATCTCAGCCATAGCGCAGAGCCAGTGGAAACTGGCAAGAAAGGATGGAGAGAGGCAAAGTTATTGAGGTTACAGCACCAGTCTGTGGAAGGAAGTACACAGCATGGAAAAAAAAAAAAGTGCGTTCTTATTTATTTTATGTCTTCTCTGATAAATGGAGAGGGTAAGGATATGAAGCCTCCATTTAGAAATGTTTGACTGGCAGATCAGAAGTGGGTCATCAGGAAAGACTAGAGGAGGAGGTGGCTTACCAGCAGCGTAAGCCGTGCTGAGTAGTGTGAGCCTAGGGGAAGGTGTCAGGGGAAGGAGTCACACAACCCAGGAGCTGCCACGGCTGGCACAGGGGCCAGCACGGTGTGGGGAACAGGGTGATGCAGCCGGGGTGACCAAAAAGAGTGGGCAGAGTTCTGGAGGGTCTTGAGGTGAAGGCTGGAACCTGGAGCACACGTGGGAGGGCCCAGGAAGGGTCTGGCACGGAAGGCAGCAGAGCCCACATGCACTCCCTTCACCACCATTGGGGTGTCCAGTGCCACCCACAGCTGCACCCGAGCGTGCCCGCACACAGAGCCATGCACACTGCCACTGTCACGCAGGGTGACTTCCCCCAACCAGATTTTAAAGCCCTCAGATTGCAGTGCCTCCTATTAGTCTTAGCTCATTCTGACCTGACAGGGAAAAAAAAAAAGTGAGAGGGGAAAAAAAGATGAAAGGAACTCAACATAAGGACTCATTTTGTATCACTGGAAGTGGGATAAAATGCTGTCTCCAGGGGAGAGCGCACATTGCCATGGTAACCTGCTCTAACCCGTCACAGTGGGTATTCCTGGGCGAGGAAGATGACACCGGAGGTCGTGCATCCACAGTGCCTGTGGACGGTGCGATCCCTGCCATCAGGAAACAAGCTGGCAGCCAGCCCAGCTTTGCAGGGCGTTCTGCTAGCAACCTGTGTTCAGAGCCCTGCATGCTCTGCAGGTGGACCCTGCCAGGGCACATCACCTCTTCCACCTGCTCCATCGGAATCCCAACGCCGTCGGACATCTCACAGCCCTCCTGCTCGCTGTGGCTGGATCCCTGCGGAAGCAAAGCACGCTGGCTCCTCACTCCTTCAGGTCCCAGACAGGTGGCTGTACTGACCCAAGGGCACACGACATCATTAATCAAAGCCTGGAGTGACAAAATCCCTCCTGGGCTACCCAGGGTCACCAGAGTCAAGGAGACAGGATGCTCTGGACTGTTTCAGCGTGACTTCCCTTCAACACAGGGATGCATGGGACAGAGGAGGATGTTCTTCAGGGAAGCAGAAGACCGGGCTGCCACGGAGGAAGAACTGGAAGAAGCAGTCGGTCCACCCACCAGTGTGCGCACACACTTTCCCCCCGCTTCCAGCACGCTGTTTGTGGGGAAGAGGAAGAGAAGGAGGGGGGCTGGTGAGACGTGAGGAGGAAGGACTCTTCCCCCACGCACTGTACAGCCACTCCAACCATCCCATCTGCTCCAAGCGTAGCCCGCTCTGAAGGGCAGAACTGGTGCACTGCAGACTTCGTATGCGCGTTACTGCTGCTCCACATTCCCAGCAAGCCAGGACTAGACTCTGCCTGCTGGATCCAAACCTCTCCCCAACCTCCCTCTCAGGGGAACTTCTCCCTTTACCATACTGGACTCCGCAATCATACTTGAAATGGGACTTGAGTCAGAGCGGTATATTTATAGATCTATATTTTACTTGCATCAAATAATGGTGACATATTGCACAAAACAAATGGGATCTATATATGTGTGTGTGTGTGTGTGTGTGTGTGTGTATGTGTGTGTGTGATAAGAGAGAGACTGTTTTTAAGGGAATAGACTAGAGGTGAAATGAATGGGAAGAAGGTAGGGGACAATGCAGGGGTTGGGGGTGTGAAATCCTCCTTTCCCTGCACCTTCCCTGTGACTTCCTCCTGCCCTGACCAATTTTTCTTTGTTGCTAATAATATTTTCTATATCCTGTGTTGTGGGGCTGGCGATGACCTTGCCCATCCTTTCCTTTTTTTGTTTTAATTTATACAGCAGAAAGTCTGGATTTATCTCAACCCTAGACAAGGGACTGCTATGTTTGGAAACCCACCCAGGAAAGGAGAAGACAGGAAGGGGGAGAACTGAGTGTTGCTGGGAAACACGAAGGCTGGCTATGAGGAGTCCCGCTGGAAAGCAAACACTCTGTTTAGCAGGATGAGGAGCTGTCCTTTTGCATGCAGAGCGCAGTGACAGGGTTCCCTGGGAAGTGCCCTCTTCGTGGCACTGTTTGCAAACGGGCTTTCTCCGTCCCCTAGCACAGCTGGAAATCCGGCTGCCCTGCTGTGCCCGAGCTGCCGCACTGCCCGCGGGCACCGCAGGGAGCACGGCACCCCGAGCGGGCAGGAACGAAGCTCTCCTGCGGGATGCTGGGCACAGAACGAGAGCCCTGCGTGCCCAGCCCGTGCGTCCCTCTGCTGTGCGGGGCCAGCGGCTCCTGCTGTCCCGGCAGGCACGGCTGGGCACGGGGGAAATCCCCTGGGCGCAGCCTTTGCTGCAGGCAGGTGCTCCAGAGCCACGCGCAGGTAGGTCCCTGTCCCCAGGAAAGGGTCTCCTGGGGCCGGCAGGTCCAGCACACGGCAGGGCCACCAGGAACACCCCTCCTGCTGCCCCCGCTCCCCTTCCCCACACGTCACCTGGGGGACAGGCAGGCACCTTCCTTGCAGGGAATAGATGGCACTTGTAATTCCTTTTTCTTTTTTGTTCCCGTTTGAGGGAGAGCGACAAGATTTTCTAAAATGATTGAATGGAGGTTTCTTTGGCATGAGACAGAAAATTTTTAAAGGTATATTATATTTCTGGCTTGTTGTTACAGAATAATAATAAAGAATGTATTTTCCTATGCTCCTTCTTGTTTAAATGAGATCTCTGGCAGTAACATTCACTCTTTCCCTTATCCCCTGCAAAAGCAAACAGCACAGGGATACAGGCAGCCAAAGGAGAGAACTCCTCAGTTCTCAGAGGTGTATCCTTGTCTGTATGAACTGTTTGAAGTTGGAGTGAGCTTACACACACACACAGAGTATCAGTGCAAGTCAGGGTGAGACTCTAGGACTGAACACACGGCCAGCCAAGGTGAGACCCTAGATCTAGAAACACACACGCGGAACGCTCCAGGGACACAGCCAGACAAGGGTGATTGTGTAACAAGGATAAGATACTGTGGCAATCAGCTCATTACATAAAAGTAGAAAGGGCCAAATTAATCCCTAGTGTAAGAACGCAGGAGCCAATGGAGTTATATTCAGGTCAAATTTGATTCCAAAAGCTTTTTTTTTTTTTTAATTAGAACATAATGTAACAAATAGGGAGCTGTGGGTTCCTCCATCTCCAGATTCCTGACGCTCTTGAGCAAGGTTATTTGGAAATGGATGGAAATTGCTATCTAATCCTATTGCACCCCCAAGTACACAAGCTGTTACCCCTAGAGCTAAAAGAGTCTCTCCACCAGCTGTTCCCTGGCTAGGTCTATCACACACAGCTAAGAAGTTTAAATTCCCCACTTCGCCACTTTCAGTGCTAAGCGTACACAGTTCATCACATTGCCTCCCTGTAGGAATAAGCTCATCCTGACGCACGTGGAACCGCAAAAGATGTTAAACCCACCGCAAGCAAACCCTTGTGCCACCCTACTCACACTGTTACACTCAGCTGTGCTCAGGCTGGTCTTCAGAGAGAAACCGGGAGCAGAACCCAGCTACTCTTAATCCGCTCACAGCTGAGGCATCTGTTCTGCTAAAAAGGTATGTGCTGCAGGAGGATCACCATTATTGTTTAATAGCATGGTGTCTATGACACATAGTTTAATCTAATTTTGCCAGGTAGGTAGAGGAGTGCACACAGATACTACTCAGCAGTTCATATAATACCAGAAACACGGAGCAGAAAAAAAGCAAAGCCAACACACTCATCTGATGACTCTAGGCTTTTTCAGTGCATGAACTATCTGCGAGCAGGCTGCGATTTTCTGCAATTTGATTTATTATAATTTGATTAGTATTTTATATTGTATTTGTCCTGCTTACATACCTACTCATGCACACATATAACACCCTATATAATCATGTAATTCTGTACATATGACATGTAAAATACATGCAATAGGATTCCTCCTCAGCATCTCGTCCACTGGCAGCCCGCTGTGCTGGCTTGAAGAGCGTTTGCTAGCACTGATTGGAAGCACAGGGCAGAGGGTCAGCTTCTGTCCTCTGACCAGATAAATGCAAGTGCTAGAATGGGATTTCTGGGGACCAAAAGGACTTCTCTCCAAGAATAATGGGCAATACAACAAGCATTCACCAATGAATACAGTTACAGAATGAAATGTGAGCAAATAAAGATTTCCTGTGTCATTTTGGGGTGCTCTCCACATCTGTTGCAGCCCTGAAAACCTGGGGACAAGGCAGCATCCTCACGGCTTTGCTGCCTTTAGAGAACGGGGGAAAAGCAGCCAACAAGGGCCAGATCTGTCCTTCCCACCGTTCTGCTGTGCTGCAGCCAGGCAGAGGCCAGGAGCAGGGCACCTGGAGCCAAGGAGAAGGCAAGGCGTGATGCTAAAAATAACCCTGCCTCGCGTGGAGCTTCTGGGCCAGGACAACAACGTGCTGCTCCTTGCCCGGGGCTCCGAGCAGAGATTTTCCCCTTCACATCTGCTTTTTCTGAGTCCTAACTTGGGAATAAACTTGTTTGTTAGCACAGCTGCAAAAAATCAACTCGGAAAGGGCACTGCAGGAGCGAGGAATGCAGGTATTTCATTTGAGGGAATACACACAGACGATACCCTGCGATATTCAACCAGCTCCGCGTAAAGCTCGAGGGAAATATGCAGAGTA
Organism: Callaeas wilsoni; assembly: GCA_013398955.1. NCBI lineage: Eukaryota > Metazoa > Chordata > Aves > Passeriformes > Callaeidae > Callaeas > Callaeas wilsoni. The sequence goes on along the minus strand of VWPU01015779.1, from coordinate 16,314 downwards.
ACAACAATGCTTTGCATTTCTATAGTGCTTGCCTTTGGCAGCTCTCTGGGAGCTTGCAAACATTAATGAATTCACAGAGGCAGAGATTCAGAGAATATAAAGGCCAGAAGGGACTTTAGATCATCCAGTCTGACCTTCTGTGTATCGCACGCTACTTGGAAATTGTGTGGAAAAGAACCACAAACATTATTTGAGGGTGGCAGAAAATGCCTTCCCGTGAAAGGCTTAAAGAGCTCAATCTGTTTAGCTTATGAAACAGAAATTAGAGAAGCCATCCTGTAGAAAGACCAACAGTGAGTATTTACATGCAGCTAAGTTGAATCTTCCAGAAAAGCATCTACCTTTGATTGGAAAAACACTCAAGAAAGGGAAAAATATTGTTTGGCTTGGTATCTTACGACAATACCTATTCATGCTCATTGTTAGCATTCATGCTTACTAACTCATTTGAATCTGTTTGGTGTTTCTGTCAAAGTTTTTGTTATTCTCTCCCCTAGATTAAAAAAAACCCCAAACCTTCAGTACCCAGCAGCTCTCTCTGTGGAGGCACTTTATACTCTAAATCAAATAACCTCTCAGTCTGCTTTTAGGTACAATAGGCAGATCGAGTTCATTAAGTCTTTCACTGAAAGCATTCCCTCCCCTCTGGAACAACACTGTAGCCTATTGTCACACTGCTTCCAGTTTTTTCTCCTCCTTTTAGAAGTATTCTCCTCACCCACCAGTACCTGTGCTCTGTATCGTAGACACTACATGACTTTTGGCACTTTTTCCTACTCCTTCCCACCGAAGAATGTCTCAAACAGACTCACCAGGCTGTGTGCACATTGTTCCTGCTTTAAAGATGGAGGCATATGGACATGCTAGGACAAAACCCTAACGAGGAATTTTGAGGGAGGCAGATTATGGGAAAGTGGTTCTGATCCTACTCATAACCACCTTTACAGTAGTATAAATTCAGTGCATTTTAAACATGAGCCTCCAGATTTATGCAATTCTTGGCAAGAGAAAATCTAGCCCTTTATTTAAAAGGATGATCCCCTTCTAGCATTTTCCACTTTTTCATCCACTCACAGCCTCATGTGGTTATTTTTCACATATCTCTCACTGGACATAAATGTCTTGGATTCCCCAGCTACTCTTTCTCTCTCCCCCTTATTTTCGTCTTCTTGTGACTGATCATCCCCTTTGCAGTGAGTGCCTCTGACCAGCTGCTTCTCAGATTCTCCCTTCCCTGGTCTGCTCAGCTGCCACAAAACACACCAGCCCCCACATCCCCATCTGCTTTTTAAGGGCTTGTTACCATAAGCCGGGGTTTTTCTACTCACTGTTCTTTACTTTGCAAAACCCAAAGCAATCAAGAGAAGCCACCACAATGTCAAAGGCTGAGAGAGGGGTTTAGGTCAGCCCTATCTTCTGGCCTCCCAGGTGCTGGGGCTTTCAGCTGCGTTAACAAGCATATTTTTATTCAGTCATGACTAAAATCATGGAGTGTGTGGACTACAGGGTAAGAATGGCCAGCCTCGTACCCAAGGGGAACGCTGCAGTGAATGGGAAGTTCCCTGAGTGCTCGCCTTGCTTGTTGCTGATTTTTGTGCTGTGGCAAGCTGAGACCAGAGACCTCAGCTGTTCCCTGGTGAAGGGACTACAGGCCAACAGAGTCTCGGCTGCTGAAAGCATCACCACTTTCTTACACACTTTGCAAGCTCCAGCTTAAACCCGTTGTCCTTATACCTCAGATTGTGGGTAAAGCTGCAGTACCCCAACAGGTAAAAACCCGCTTCTAGTTTTGCACCCTCAGTGTTTTGCTGGCCTGTCTGTACTACACCAACTCCATACAACCGTGTGTTTTACTCTAAATGTGTGCCCCAAGACGCATTTATTACAGCAATCCTATCTGCTTTGGCCTTGGGTGCACCTGGCTAAACAAGCTGGGTGCTCTCAGGTTCCTCTGACAAAGTCAGATTCCCCTTTCCTCTCCTCTGTCCATCCTGTCTGCTCCTGTCTCGGCCTATATTCCTTTGACCAAAACTAACACAGACTAGTGGAGAGGTCTCACAGGGCTTTGGGTAGGAGTATCAATGTATTTTCCCTCTGGGAACACCTCCCCAAGCACTAGAACAGCATTTGCTTTGTCCACAACCACATCACACTGTGACTCACCAACATCCCACCATCACCCAATACAGAAGATCCCAGCATTTTTTTCCTGAGCTTTCTCAGGATATGTTTACAGCTAAGTCTATCCAGCTGCCTTTCAGCAAGGTTCTCAGGACAGAGCTTGGCAGGTGCCAATGGTTCCCTGAATTTCACGTGGGCATCAGGGAGCAATACAGCTTATACTGATGATCCACACGGAAGATCCTCACTGAAACTTGGCAAAATTGGCTCAACAGTTCCCAGAAGACAAGGACTGCCTCTAGTCCTGCTTGCTCTGCCAGATCTCTCAGAGTTCCCAGCTTACAGAAGATTTCTATTATTAGTTGTCAAGCATATGACCTTGTCTGTTGTACTACTGAAATTCATTCTGTTTCTGGCACTCCTGCCAAGGTCAAATAAGGCTTTCTCCACAATACCCTGGTCCTTCCCTGTACTAGCAATGCCTTCTAGTGTTGGATCACTGGGGTACTCCCTCACTCTCCCCAGTGATCTGAGTGGGGGTCTCAGGCTACTATTAGCAAAGGCTAATCCCATGGGCGACCATGGGGAGTGTAACAAGGAAGCTTTTCCCAGACTTTGACAGGGGATCTTGCTGCTGCTGCTGTCTTCCCAGACCGACTTCTCCCTCCCTGCCCCTTACAACTCCTCTGCCTCCCTTGATCTTCTCCAGTCTAATTGTTTCTTATGTGGCACGTATCAATGCTTTACTGAAACACAGCCATGAGACCTTTGAAACTTCTTTTGCCTTCCAGGAAAACAATCATCTGAAAGAAAGCTGTTGGCCTGGCCTGGTGTTACCCAGCACTGATAAACTCACATTGCCTGACTCCTTTATCCCCTAACTGCTTGGTAGTAATTATACTTTCCTTGAAGATCTCCTCTAAAGTGCTACAAACATTACAGAGGTCACACTTAAAAATCTGAGACTGGCAAACTTATTTCTCGTCCTTCTTTAATCCTAACTGCTGAATTTTCACTTTTCCGGACTGCATGGGGTCACCACCGTGGGCAGAGCTGAAAAAAGCCCTTTGCTGTGTGTTTCCACGTGCCAGCTCTGCCAGGGCCAGAGAGCACCCAGGCCCAGCACTGTGAGTGCACTAATCAGCTTGAGCTGCTTATTCACTGCAGTCAGCTTGTTTCTTTCCCCGAGGATGATATTTCTGTCCTTATCAATAACTTGGGCACAGAGCCTTCTTTGGTTTCACTCAGACTATGGACTCCTTGATCCCAACTTCACACTTATTGACCAGAAGTGGCCCTACTTCTCCTTCTTCTTTCTTTTGCTCCCCCCCAAATAGCTGAAGAATATTATGCTGTTTGTTTTAACGTCCCTTGCAAGGTCTAACTCAGCTTGATATGTAATCAATCCTCACTTTATCCCTACAATTCTGACCTCTAAGGGAGGGCAGGGCAGGGCTGGGCTAGGCAAGGCAGCTTTCTTTGCTGTCTTTTTTCCATTCCACACAGTCTCTCTGCAGAGCCAGCTTAAGCAGTTGCTTGTCGTCACGGACAGATAGAGGGCAAGAGAATCAGGATCCTCACAGAAATGGGGGCTTCACACTGTCCCCAAAAGCTCAACTGCTCCCTCCCTACACTGCAGAGTTTGCACTGCTGCCTGTGAAAGCAGTGCCAGGAGCCAGCATTAGAACACCTGCTGCACACTCTGGGCAGCAGAGTGTAGAGGTGCCATTAAACCAGAATTATCTGTGATCCTATGAGTGGGGTTTCTGTATCCCAGTGAGAGAAAGGAAGAGAAGAAAAAGGTCTTGTGAAGGGAAAGGGATGGCAGTCCCATTACAAAGCCTTATCATGGGGAGATTTGTGCCTTAGGTGATAGCTAGAGCAGGAGAAAAAGAATTCAGGCTGAGTTTGGTGGTTAAAAGAATGTATCTTAGGAGACTGGAGCTGTACTCAGATCTGCTAAGTTTCTGTGGTTCTCACCCTGCAAAACTTGTCTGCTTCTGCCTTGGCTGAATTTAAGCTAAACCATCTTAGAAGACATTTCCTATAACCTCCTCTGCTGTGACATTTACCACCTTCATCCTCACATCTACAGACCGCTCATGTGACCCTTTCTGGCATTTTCTCACGTGGCTTTGCTCCTCTGCTGAACTGTAGGTGCTAATACAGCTCGGGCCATCAGCTATACCTGTGCTAAGGCTCCAGACAACAGCCTTTACTCCGTGCACTTCAGATAAAACACAGGGGCCACTGGGGGGATAGGTGTGAGCAGGGCAATGAACCGGCCTGGCATTCACACAGACACTTAGGTGGTGTCAGGCGTGTCACTGCCACTTTCCTGGCAGCCCGTGGATCTTCACACAGCTCCAAATGGAAGGTCCTGCACCGTTCACGACCCTCGCACTTTGGCAGCCTCCCTAAATACTCAGGGCTTACTGACAGCCCCTGCACACTGGGTAAAACTCCATGGCCACGGGGATCAACCCTGTAACTACCCGGAAAACAGCATAGACAGGAGCGAGTGCAGATTGCTCTGTGGTTATGAGTGTCTGTGCACGTCCCCAGCGAGACGTGTGCTCGGGGATCCCAGGGACCTCGCAGCGCACTGCAGAGGAGCTGTTTATGCATGCAGACACACACACACGTAGGCACAAATCACCTCACCCATCGTTCATCCGCACATCCAGCGCGCTCCCACGAGCGCCCCTGGGCAGGGGTACGGGACCCTGCTGAGGCTGGGTAGGCAGGAGTTAATGGGAGAGAGGCTGGGAAGGAAATTAAAAGCAAAAAAAGTTGAAAGCCCAGCACATGATTCTTCTCCTATCACATCTGTGAATCCTGGAGCGCAAGAGTAATTGTCTGCAATGAGTCAGACCAAAAGGCACAAGGAAATGGTTGCCATGGCAACCCGTGCACTGCTCTAATTCGGCTCAGAATTAAAATGATATCAAATAATTTGCAAGCAAAGGGAACATGGCAAAGGCGCTGGGTGCCAATCTAAAAAATCCAGCTATATGCAAGTCTCTCCTGAGTCAGTGTCAAGGGCTCTTTTTGCTTCAAGAGTGACAGCCACGGCAATCAGGGGAGCTGTAGAGGCAGCAGTGATGGATAACCTCAGGCGAGAGGATTCCTGCTACGCACAGGCAGGAACGGGGTCCTGGGCTGGAGTCCAGCCTGGAACAGGCTCCAGAGCTCAGGATGTCCTGGAGAGATGCCTCGCCAGACCCCACACGGGAAAACTCATTGCTCACTGTTTGTTTTGATGTCCCACTGAGAAAATTCCCTGAAAGGGCTGGTGAGAGCAGGGCCTGGGCAGAGGAACCTAGCCCCAGGATCTGTGCTGGGCGAAGCGCTGCCTGCATGGGCTGAGGAAGGCAGGGCTCACTCCCTTAGAGCTTTTTCCCTGGTAAGAGGCGCGGTGCACAAAGTCAGGCACTCAGCAGAGGCTACAAAGAAATATTTACTCTACAGAATTGGCTATTATCTTCGATTTTTTCCTCAGACAAGGACTCATCCCAAGGCAACAGACAATGTCTGCACACACAGGGAGGAGGCATGGTCCCCGTGCCGAAGACCTTACAGCCTATGCAGACAACACACATACCATGGAAAGAAAGGAAATTGCTAAGGTCCAGCCAGGGTGAGCAGAATGCTATGAAAGATGCTTCACATGGCTATTTTTAGCATTCTTTTGAGGTCAAAATAGACCTACTTGAGGTCAAAATAGACCTACTTGTCCCCGGTTACCGTCTATGCACGGAGACATCTATATGGAGCTCTGCAGGCAGATGTTGCTCTCTGCCTGTTCACTGACCCCGCTGGAGGATGATCAGCTCTGAAAAGGGAACCATGTGGCCGCAGCACTGATGCCAAACCTTGATGAAGGGCAAAGTTTGTAAGACCAGAGCCAGCGCGAAATAATGCAACCACCTCACTTCTGTCTGGCTCATGGAACATCTCGTGTGCGCCCCAGCAACACCCCAAAAAGCAGCCTGGGTGCTTACAGGTGTCCCCCAAGGCTGAGTGTGTAAGGGCAGGCAGGCAGGTGGGTGGATGCAGGGTGCACGAGACACCGGTTTTGGCACATTAACGTGTCATGGGGATACCGTGACATCGGAGTGGTGGCTCAACCCTCAGGCCAGCCAAATGCCACCGGTAACAGCCTCTGGACAGAGGTCCTGGGAGGTGGAGCAGGCACAGCTGCTGCCAGCACTAAGATCAGCAGCACTTCTGCCTTAAGAGTGCCTCCAACACTTCCCCTGACTCATTTCCAGGGCATGGCCTGGGCAGGTGTCTCTGATTTTGTGAGAAACTGCTGGGGCTTTGGGGATTGCCAGAAGGGGCTGGCATCAGGCAGGGACCAGACACAGCAGGTGATGGGCTGAAAACAAGCTGTCTTGCTGCCTTTTATCCATCCTACCACTGCGTACCGGGGGGACCACGATTTCCCTAAAGGCACCCTAAAGGTGATGCCTCGGGAACTCACAGAAGTCTCTGCACCAAGACAACTCTGGCACAACCTTCAGCATGAAAAGAGGGGCAGTGTTCCTTCTGAATACTGCAGCACGCATTCAAGAGATCCGATACCCTCGTGTTTTATATGGGTATCTTAATGCTGCTTTCTGAACCAGCCTAGCGAAATAATTTTAATTCTCCAGTTTATATGCAGCTATTTCCATGGAAAAGGTGCTTATGCTATTAGAGCTTATTTCCATGCATTTTAGCAGCATTCCGCTGATGCTACTCTCACTTCCCAGAGAGAAGGTTGAAATGTTTTATCCATCCAAGCAACAAAACTGTAGGAACACAGAATTGTGTGTAGATTAGCTTGAAAAGATGCCACAGCAACAGTCCTGCTGAAAAAGCCACCTGCACCTCCTGTTCCTGCTTGCTGGTAGCAGACAGCAGGTAGCCAAAACTGGAGACCAAGGAAGAGATGGAGAGACATCAAGCTGGCCAGGAATTGCTTTTCAAATGAAGAGCTTCTATCAGACTGATAGAGGCTGGATTTTAACCAGAGGTAAAATGGCAAAATTACTCCTCATTACCTACTTTTCAGACTGATTGATTTCAAATTCTTTTGGAAAAAAAAAAATCAAAACTTTTTTTTTAAATCTGCTCCTGCTGTGAGTACAGAGCTCTTCTGAAAATACTAGTGTTGATAACTCAGTGTTCCAAAGCTCTGTCTTTAAAAGAGAGACAACATTCTCTTCTCTGCCCCTGGTTTGAGCTTGCCTAGGGCTCTCCCCAAACACATCTGCATGAATTGCTGGTGTCACGAGATCATTATTTCACTGTGGCCTAATAACTGCTGGTAAGAACAGCTACTTCCAATACCAACAGAGAAGAGAAGTGCTGTACAAAATAAACCAGCATCTCCCAAGTGCCCATCTGGATTGTTTTTATTGGGCACCATGTGCATGCCCCATTGGCTGTTTCCCACCCCTGCCACATGACAACGTGGCAGGGAACCTAACCCCACCTGTCCCTGTGGGGACTGGCAGCCAGCTGCCAGCCCCAGGAGTGGAACAGCAAGAAGGTCAGGCAATGAAAGAGACGTCAGCCACAGCCCAGAGTGACGGCTGAACCCCTGCACAGATTCCAGTGGTTTCACTGAGGCTTTAAATCACTAAAAGCTTCTGTCAGCAGCTCCATGTGATTTCTGCCTTGCAGCCTGAGGATCAGAAAGCCCCAGGCTACTGACTCACGGGAGGGAGCAGATGACAGTGCTATCTGGGGCAGGACATGGCTTGGGGAGAATGCCATCACCATTCCTTATTTCTCATTTCCAACGCAGTTAGTGTGCGTGAAAAGTACTGGACTGACATCCCAGGAGAATAGCTGCCTTCTAATTAATTATAATTAATCATCCAGGCATTACTTAATGTTTGCATAGTGCTTTGAAGTGCCAAAGCACAATATAGCAGGTAGGTAACATTCATTCCAAGGAACAGGTACAGTCACGGGGTTGCCTGTGTGGCTTCCCACCAAAGAGACCACACCAACTCAGCTCACAGAAGTGAGCCTGCCTTGGCTCCACCACGTCCTCCAAGAAATCTGTGTGCACCCTGAACCCCTTGTGCACTCCTTCCAGGCCCATGGGGGAAGGAGAGGGATGGATGAAAAGGGGAAAGGGGAGGGCAGGGCAAAGGACACTGCTTTTCCCTCCTTAATTTGGCCACCTCTCCACCTGGAGCATGGAGTAGCATCTCTAACGGCAAGAGGAGCAGCTTGGAGTCCCCCTCAAACCCATTCTGGGATTTCCCACTGAGCTAAGACAGGCTGAAATGGGAGGAAGGAGGCCCCAGAGCTTCTCCCTCCATCCCTTCTCTCAGCCCTCCAGACTGCAACTCTCTAATCCCATCTGACTGTTCCCTCACTTCCTGACAGCAGCCATGCCTGTGTCATCTTCCTGGACATCTGATTTTACCAGTTTGCCTTACTCTGCCCTGTCTGGGGACTGCCATTCATCTGCCAGGAGAAAAGGGGCCCAACACTCCCTGTCACTGACATTGTCCCCACGGGGGCACCGGGGGTGCTCCCTCCCCATGAGCACGGCTGCAAATCCCGGAGCTTAATTTTTCACTGCATGCATAGTGAACATTTCAAAGCGCTTACAAATCCCCTCAAGCACCATCAAGTCAAACAAGTGACAGTAATGACCAGTGGCAGAATGACAGGCCAGCTCCTACCACTTGTTCTTTTATAGGGGCACTTTAAAAGTCTCTGTTGTTCCCCTTTCACAGAGCTGTGGCTGCATTTATTCAGAAACGACAAGTCTACCCAGATATTTGGCTTCCTGGGAACCAGTGCTGGGTACCAAACTTCTGGTAGTATCATAACTCTAAATTACCATGGTATCGATCCCACTGAGAGCTGAACCCATCAGAATAATAATAACAACAACAATTTGCATCCCATTCTGCTCTGATTGCCTCTTCTGTGCCTCCACACTCCGCCCCCGTCCTTCACCCCTCTCCTGTCCCCAGGATGGTGTTGCAGCACTGCCCAGCCTCATTTCTGCTACAGCCTCTGCTGTGGGATGAAGTCCCCTAGAATCAGGACAATTATGTTACTGTGAGGGGAGATGAAGCGAGATCTACATCTTTACTCTCAAAGCTGACATCCTCAAGAAAAAAAATAGCATTTCAATCGGTCATGTGACCACTAGTTATTGCCCTTTTTTTAAAAATGACTGCTAGTATGAAAGATTCAGCTGATGAACCCTGTCACTACTGGAAACAAAGCAAATGGTAATACAGTACTTTTTTCCTCCCTGAACCCCCCCCAAACATGGTGTAAACTGACACCCAAGCCAGCACATGGGACACATCTCAGCAAACCCCTGCACTCCTGCTGAAGCCAGTGGAAGCTACAGCTGGGGGCATGAAGAACTTTGGGCCTTTGGGAGATAGTATTTGTCCTGATGCTGTCATTTAGCCCACTCATGGATCAAAGATGGGTCATTTTCATCAAAGCAGAAGAAACCAGCAGCGAAGGACACCCACCACATGTGAGAGTAGCAGAAGATGCTTGTGGTCAGGTCACCTAATGTACCTGCTAGTGACAGGGACCATGGTGCCTTTAAGGAACAAATGCAATTGAAAATTCATTTCTGTGTCTCAACTTCCGTGGCTGCCAGCGAGAAAACTGGTTCTGCATCACTTCCACAAATCAGAGATTTTTTTGCCTTATTGTTACTGTTTTAATACGACTTTTTTCTCCATCCTCTGCTGTTTCCTCCACCCTCTGCAAAGGATCCTGCCCCTTCACAGCATGTCCACACAGACAGTATTCAGCATTACTGAGCGGGTGGAAATCTCCACAGGGGTTGTGAAAAGCGCTGCTGACAGAAGAGAAACGGCTCTGTCAGGGGCAGGTCCTCCTGGCACCTGTTCTTGCTCCAGTGCTTCCACCGGGAAGTTTCCCTCCTTGTATTTCTGCTGAGTGCCAGATTGTCCTGGTTTCAGCTAGCGTAGTGTTAATTTCTTCTCAGGAGCTGTTAGAGTGCTGTGTTTTGAATTCATAACGAGAATGGTGTTGATAACACACGGATGTTTTGGTTTTTTGCTAAGTTGTGTTTATCCTAAGTGGAGGGCTTTTTTCCTTGCCTCATGCCCTGCCAGTGAGGAGGTGAACAAAGGAAAACTGTTTGGAAGCAGAGCTGGGACAGGTGACCTGAGCTGACCAAAGGGACATTCTGCACCACAGAACATCGTGCCCAGTATACAAACTGGGGGGAGTTACCCAGAAGGGGGACCAGTCTGGGCTTGGGAAGAGAGCTCTGGCATGGCTCAGTGGGTGGTGAGCAGCTGTGTCATGCCTCGCTTGTTTTTCCCTTTTTATGATTCTCATCATCATAATTTACCATTATTGTTGTATTTTACTTTATTTTCCATTATTAAACTGTTCTTAACGTACAAATTTGACTTTGATTCTCCTCCCTATTCCACGGGGCTGGAGGGCTGAGAGGGAGGTTGGGTGAGCGGCTGTGTGGTGCTGAATTTCCAGCTGGGCTTAAACCACAACACAGATGAACTGCTTGTGTGCCTCTGCTCTAATCCACAGGTCAGGACAGGCAAGCAAAAAGATGATGAAAAACAAACTTCTTTTCTTAAAAATGTTCTTTTCTCCTCTCAAACTAATGCTTAGAAAAATGCTCCAGTGCTGTACAAAGAGCCTTGGTGCAGTCTCAGTGCTCTTTCATTTTCTGCTGGGTATAACAGTGTCAGCTGGTATCAGTTTTGGGAGCAGTTTCTATCATCCATTCTATCATCTATCATATCACACCTATCAATGTGAACTTTGCTGAAACCATCTCTGTTCACAAGTGTCTCTGGACAGAATTCATAATACTTTTCTGGCTTTGTGCATAACACAGTGGTTTATTAGTGAAAAGTTCTACTTCATAACACTCCTCTTTCAGCTTATGAGTACTTTCTCAATGCCCAAAAGGTGATAATTAAAGAGTATCACTGTCAGCTAGAACTTACTGAAATCCTGGAAATTAAGGAATGCTTCATCAGATGAAGTTAAACTGGCATAGTTTTGCTGACTAGCAGTATTGAAGAACATTCTCTGTGTTCTCCCCAGCCTAGGCAAAGGCAATGGCAGACTGTGATCTGAAGGTATCTGCTGTGTGGCTCCTCTCTACAGGCTGCTCCTACAACAAAGCTGTTCTTTGGTGTCCATTCTACCAGACATTCCTTCTGCCACACAAGGTTCCATTAACACACACCCTTCTTTCACAAGAAGCTTTGCACCACAGCATATTTCTGGTGATAATTACCCCATTACCTGTTCCATCAACCTCTTCCTTTAGTCGCTGTTTCCAGGTCTAAAACAATTTCCGTGGAGCTACATCTTCTCTTCCCAGTACTCCTATGCTGAGTGGTTAAGTTGGATATGGTGCCAGGGTTACTGATAATGTTGATTTGTTTTGTTAAATGGCTGCTCTGAGTTCAATGTACTTCCATAAAGGCTGAAGCAATTAGTACAGAAAATGGTAAGTCTTCAAAAGCTCTGGGGTTCTGTTGGAAATACTGGGCTGTATGAACTTTCCAAAAGAAGATGCAGTCTAGTGAAGGTCTGCCAAAAGGAGTTTAAAGCTCAGATACAACAGTCAGTTTGGCAATCTACAGGTCTGAGTTGGAGATCTAGCAACATGCCCATTCCACCAGCAGAAGGGATTTTTCATTTGTGATAACAATGGAGATGCATAAACACGATGCTCTTCCAAAGCCAAAAGCTTTTCCTGCAAAGTTTTAAACCTGCATGGACTTCTCAACCTACTCATGCTCCAGAGGAGGAGTCTCAATCCACAAAGTCACCAGCACTGGAGATGGGAAGCTCCCATCCAAAGAGCCCTTTCCCTTTCAGAAGCCTGTCAGCCACCCAGTACCTGTTCTATTATTCTGTGTTTAGCCTAGTTTTCAATACCACAAGCTATTGTGGCTCCTGCCACTTCCCTCGAATGACAAGCTAACAGCTCTCAGCTCCCACACTCAATGCAAGATGCAACCGTTTCATTCAAGATAAAAAGAGAAACCAGAATGTCCTACCTGCAGCAATTCCCATCTTCCCGTCCACAGACACAGACACAGCCGTGCTCACTGTCACCACTTTTGGCAGGCCACCCCCCTCTGCCAAGACACAAATACAGCAGGCATGGTTAGCTTACCCCCAGGGAGCAGTGAAATGCAGCAGGAGCAGCTTGCCCACACACTTTCCCATCCAGGACAGCGTGTACCTATGCCTCGACTCTGAAACACCCCAGAATCTTGAGGGCTGCATCTTTCAAGACACATAAGCAGCCTAATGGGCTTTGAGCAGATTTTATTTTTCTCTTCTCTGTGGCTCATGATAAAAGCAGCATCCTCAGCATGAAGGAAGTGTCCAAGTCTGGAGGGGGATTTGAGCAACCTGGTCTCATGGAAGATAACCCTGCCCATGGCAAAGGGGTGTGGAACTAAGTGACCTTTCAGCCCACAAACGTTCCATGATTCTGTGATAAAATGTAAAGGATTGGCCTCCTCGGCTTTGGGCAAGCAGAGCTTCTCTTAGGCCAGAGAGCTGTTCTGCTGGGTGCACCATGGGAACTCCAGGCACAGGAGAAGCAGCACAGCTAATTCTGACAACACCTGCACAGCAAAGGCCAGGCTTATGTCTCACTCTTACCCGAGCCAGGCCAGCACTACGAACTGCAGACACAGCACTTCCAGGTGCTTCCAGAGCGCACTCCGTTTTACAAACTAAGTCTGCTGGGACTTTGTTGCCTAAACTCCCTTATGCCCCAGGGTCTCCCAATTATCCTTGAGCTGCTGCTTTAAGCATCCCGTAGGTCCTGTGGCACATCTGCCAGCCCTGTGCAGATCTCTGAGCTCCCGTGGGGCATTTAACAGCACATGGCTGGAGAGGCTCAAGCAACTGAACCCCACCTCCCTTTGTCAGTGCAGTTGTTTCAGCCTGCAATTGTCCATGCGGCAGGTTCCATTTCTGTGTTTTTTTAAAAGTGATTAGATTAGCTTCAGCTGGGGCACCTCTTTGGGAACTGCCAGGGGACAGTTTGAAGGCCGGTCTGATCGATGTTGTCTGCACCTGGTTCCCTCCTCACATGCTCTATGGAAATCTCTTGCTTAGACAGACGGGTCAGGGATTCTTTGCTTCCCCACAACTCCAGCATTTGTTTCTGCTTTCCATTTCTGCCTTCATCATTCTAGGTGTGTCCAGAGCACAGTTCAGTGCCTACCACAGTTTAGCCTGCAGGCTCTCACTATTTTGGTTTTGGTTTTTTTTGATCAAAGTCAGATTAACCTGCTCAAGTGTGTCAAAAGCAGTAAAACCCTTGCAACACAAATACTCAGCTCACATGCCTTGGGCATGATCCTGCCTTTACGGTGAACCTCAAATGTCTTGTTCTAGGATGGGACAAAGAAGCAAAATACACTTAGGGTCTCTAGAAAAAAAATCCCACCCAACACATGAAAAATCTGGGTTGCAAGAACAGTAGTACTTGACATGCAGAGGGTTCCCTGCAGTCCTTTCGTTTCTGGGATTCTGGACACTGGAAGGAGATGCTGTGCATAAACGATTCTGATGACCTGCAGTCATTTCCTCCCAACAGAGAGCTCTCGGGACTTTTCCTTCTTAGATGATTACAAGTCCACATGCCATGAAAACCTCCTGTCACAGCAGGAGACTTGTGGAAAACAGGGAAAGGGGACTTCAGCCTATGACAGAATTTAATAAGAAACTGGGTGGCCTATTTTGGCTGAAATGTGGGGCAGCCCTGCTTCATCAGATGTCAAGGAAGGGCCTGGACTCTGCTTTACAGTGAACCACTGTCTCAGAAGCACTGGGTATTATTTCCTGGCCCTTTCCAGGCATATTGTGTGATCCTACGGATCGCAGTCTCTCTAAGCCCAGCTGCTCATCCCTAAAGACTAATAATTCCCCTTACAGTTTAGGGCACAAGGTCTTCAGGGCCAAGTGCTACTTCTTACAATGTGCCTGCAGGGTTTCCAGGTGAATGGGGTTCTGGACTTCACTGAAGCTTCTGACCAATGGCTGTGTAAAACAGAGAACAGTGCCAGCTGCTTGTCTTCTGTCTTTACCCCAAACCAGCGATGACTCCTACGAAAGCCACAGCAAGCCACAAGCTCTGTGTTTAGCCAGCAGTGACTACTGTGGCCTGGGCAATGGCTGCCCCAGGAAGTCCCACAGGGTGTCACTGCCTGTTTTCCAAGCCACGCTCTATTCAAAAGAGCAGATGCCATGGCTTGCAGGGGAGTAAAACGTCCCTCCTGCCATCTCTGCCCCTCTCTCCACACTTGCCTTTTAAGTGAGATGTAAGGGTGTTGGGCAGAGAGAGGCTTTTGTAGGTTTTGAGTATTTTCTCTTTCCATTCCTTTCCCTTTACATCCTGGTTCATCTCTTGCCTCTCAGGCTGGTTTTCTTCTCTCTGCTGCTTGCTTTCCCACCCACCAGACTCCCACCACTGTGCCACAAAAAGCTTTAACAGCCACAGTGCCGAGCTCTGTGACAGAGATGGAGAGCTAGGGGCCAGGGAGGAGCACGGAGGGGATTTCTGCCTTCTGTGGAGGAGTGTCACATGAATATCTTGTTTGGCTTGTTTCTTTTTAGGCTCTTCTGCTCTCTTCCAGCCTTTGAGAAGGTCCTGGCTGGCCCTGCATACTCACAGGAACCAACACCCTAAGCAAGAGATACTGAGAAGCCACTCCTTGCTTTCCTCCAGTGTTTGAACTCCTTTGCTGAGCAGAAGATGCCATATTCTAGTACTAGGATTGGATGGATGCAGGGCCCCAATGCTGTGGAAAAGCCTTCCCCTCCACCCTTTTCCTCCACCAACTTCCATAACAAACCCATCCTTTCCTGTCATGGAAAGTGGCGATGGAAAAAATGACACCCTCTAAACTTAGACTTCCTGACTGTTTGCTGGTCCCTCACCAGTGCCAGCTGGTTACTGTCACCCAGCAGGGCTGATGGTGCTCCCTCCAAGCCTGGCCACACCCACGTGTCTCATTCCTTCTTCAATACCTTTCTTGTTCCCTTCTCACGTTTTGTGTGTTTTCCAGCCCCACAAGTCCCTTGTGTTCTCCCAGCTTTGACTTCTCTAAACCTTTCCATCTACCCAAGCCCTGCATTTCCATTTCCATCCTTCCCCTCCTCTGTAGCCTTGCATTACTCATTCCCGACTGCCTTCCCCACACCTTGTAGCTTCATCTTTCTGCTGTGATCAGTGTCTTGGCCATGACCTCTCTGCTCCTACACCGGTGCGAAGGTAACGCCAAGGGGGCAGGTCTCAGCACTTCCCACTAGGCGGAAAGCAGCTATAAAGGGATCGGGATGGGCGCGGTGTGGGATGCAAGGTGCGAAAAACTTTTTTCTCTTTCCCTCTGTCTGCTCTGTGTTCAGCTGGGGTTACCTGCATCATCTTCCGAGACAATGCTGTAGATGAAGCTCCCGGGGGGATGCTCGGCCGCCCTGCGGTACCACAGAGGGAAGTGGTCCATGGTGAAGATGCTCTCCTTGTCTTTCTGTGTCAGGAATTTCCTGCCGGGAGAAAACACGCTGCTCATGGCGCGGACGAGCGGCAGCCCGCCTCGGGGCAATGCGGTGGGACACCTGCGGCCGGGCGCACCGCCCGCATCTCATCGCACGGGGCTTTTCCGCGGGCGAGGACAGACGGTGTCCCCCCGGTGTCCCCCGGTGTGCCCTGGTGGCCCTCGGTGTCCCCCCTGTGTCCCTTGGTGTGCCCCGGTGTCTCCTGCTGTGCCCCGGCGTCCCCCGGTGTGCCCCGCTGTCTCCCGGTATGCCCCAGTGTCCCTCTGTGTCCCCCAGTGTCCCCCGGTGTGCCTCGGTGTGCCCCGCTGTCCCCC